>OOFE01002715.1:3930-29968 GCA_900323365.1 Monocentris japonica | reverse complement strand
ATTGTGTCACAGATGAGCATGATTTAGAGCTGGTTTCTACTGTGTCACAAATCACCACGTTACTGAACTGGTTAGACTGGTTTCTATGCAGTTTCTATTGTGGTGCAGATCAGCAAGTTCCTGAACTGATTAGACTAGTTTCTATGTGGTTTCTATTGTGTCACAGATATTGTTTCTATGCGGTTTCTATTGTGTCACAGATCAATGTGTTCCTGAACTGGTTAGACTGGTTTCTATGTGGTTTCTATTGTGGTGCAGATCAGCAAGTTCCTGAACTGATTAGACTGGTTTCTAAGCTGTTTCTATTGTCTCCCAGACTGAGCTATTGTGTCTCAGATCAGCATAATTTACAACTGGTTTCTACTGTGTCACAAATGAGCATGTTACTGAACTGGTTAGACTAGTTTCTATGCAGTTTCTACTGTGTCACAGATCAATGTGTTCCTGAACTGGTTAAGACTAGTTTCTATGTGGTTTCTATTGTGTCACAGATTAATGTGTTCCTGAACTGAAAATATGACTTCAGCAAAACGTTTCAACAATTTAATTTAAGCTCAAGTTTCATCTCTTCACAGTTTAGAAAATCTAAAAAACAACAACACTTCAGCGACTGGGCTTGCGACATTTATTGGACAAGTCAGACATGTCAGCTGTCGGTGTGCCTGCCCACAGGATATGATAGATATTCTATTCACATCATCACTACTTTGACAGGACTTTATGAGGAGATCTTTGCAAGAAGGGCAAACAGCATCGAGTGGATGCTCGGTTTATGCAGGTCTCACTATCTCCTTGAACGCAACGGTGCAAGGTAAATGGTTTGATTGTAACATTAGAAGGATCCAAAACCAATGGATTTCATTTCTCAGTATATGGAATATTTCACCACAGTTTTGGGTCCCACAACTGATCTGCCATCTCATTGACACTTGCTCAACCAGTTAGACTGGTTTCTTTCCTATTTCTGTCGTGTCACTGATCAGCATGACACTGACACTTATTATGTATACAGTATTATATTTGTAGGTGTTATGGTACCGCCAGACACTTTGAGTGTGTTCTCCACTATATGCACACACACTGTGTTTTTTTGTGTGAATACGTGAGGATGTGTGTACATAGGTGTGTGTGTGTGTGTGTGTGTATGGTGCAGAGTCTCCTCTATACTCAAGTGGATAATCCTGCTGTCTCAATGATGGATAATTTGGTTCTTATCAAATAGAACAGCTCTTCAAGTACATTTCCTGCATGTGGAGCAGATACTTTGTTACTCTGTGTGTGAGTGTGTGTGTGTGTTTGCATGCGTGTGTATAATACATGTGTATCGGTGTTAGTGATGCCATGCATAATAACTGAATGAAGACACTCTCATGAAGACACTTCATTCATTTGAGAGCCTTACTTATTAGTTTTGCAATAGCAACAATCCTAGGCCCAGTCCATAATTGCAATTTGGTGCCCCCTGCTGAAACACTGTTACCCCACTTCCTCTTTCATTTTTAATTTATGGGATTGAAAAAAATTTTGCACTCTAAAATGTATTGTCTGAAGATTTGATAGAAGGACAGACAATATGCGACAACTGAACATGAGAATACAATTTGTAATATTTGTAGAGACTGGATAAAACAAAACATATTTTGATTTTGATGAGCTAAGATTTTTTTTAAAAAAGCTTGTTTTCCATCTACAAGTTCATCATAAACGTATGTGAGTATATCCAAGCTTTAGATAAATAGATAAATTTGAGTAGTGAAATTATAAATATCTATAGTAACAAAAGTGTTTATTGAAAGCAAACTATCTCAGCTTCACCCTGTTCTATTAAAACAATTGATGATCTGTCTGTGCTGTACACGTCTGCATAAATTCAATTTACCCTTGGCTTTGTTGCTGTTAATGTACATCGGATTGAACTGAAGCTATTTTTCACTCTTCAATTGATTGAGCTCATGATACGACTGCCAGGATGTGACATCTAACAAAGAGTTTTAAATGTATTTTAAAGTTGATAATGGGTCATTTATGCTTGTATCAGTTGGAAATATTGATCAAAAGTCCTACGTTGTAAAATTCTAAGTGCATATAACTGCAATGGAAGTTCTAGAAAAGTTCCCACCTTGGGTCTTAAAGTGGTAATGTTCAAAGTTTTGTTGAATTCTGTTGCCCTCTTTGGCGCAGTCATTGCTGGGTTTTTTTTGTGTTTCTGCACTGCACTTCCCAGAGATTACTTGTCAATCAAACAGTGTGGCCAGTGCTGTGACGTTTTTCCTTGGATTGAGTATGAGCTTTCATGAACTGGATAGTTTGAATCACTTCTGTGTTATATCAATCAGCGATAGAGAGTAGGAAAACAGGCATTTATTAGGAGTTCAGGATGGAGTACCTCTATAAGAGCTGGGTTCTGTGTATTCATGAACACTGGCTGGAGTTTGTGGGTGCTTCTGTGAGCTGGTATGCGCAGGATTAGCCCAAATGAGATGCTAGATGGTGTTGAGATTGAGACTCAAATAATGCAGCACTTAAAAAACACTAGTGCGCTTGTTTATATGAAAATATCGCCAATGTTTCCCTAAAACTAACAAGTGTTTCTCCGTCTGGGTTTGTCCATGCAGGGTAACCAGGACGCACCGGCTCCCCCGGACCCATCCATGGCCCAGGCCTACCCATCAGCCCAGTTTGTGCCCCCTCCCCAGAGCAGCATCCCGGCTGAGTTTACCGCTTCACACGCCCACCCACATCCACACCCCCACTCACATCCACATCCACACCAGCACCCAGCGCCGCAGGAGTACACAGGGGTCCAGGCACCTGTCAGCGAGCACCCGCTCAACATGTACCCACCCTCCCAGAGCCACAGCGAACCAAGCGGGTCTGACTCCAGTGGTCAGACGGTCGCCGGCACAGCCACAGTAAGGCATCATGGGATATACTTGATGTTTAGTTTGGATGGCTGGGTATCGACCACTTGGGTAAAATGTTGGTGTGTTATTTAAGTACAAGTATAGGAGTATTTTTGACATAGATTTTTTTCAGCAACAATGAAAGGCAAGATTTGTGCAGTATCCAATTCAGTATTTGGTTAATTTTGGCTCCACCTCATAACACCAAATAAAGTGAAAAAGATAAAATAAAGAGAAAATCACTGAGCTATTTCCTGGTGTAAATTTTGTATGGTGTATGTTTTTTTTTTTTTTACACTATTGTGACTTAAACCATTAATTTGAGTAGTTCTCCTTCATTGGGATTGCTGATTAAATAAAAAGAAATTAGTTTAAATCGATATTTTAAAATGTTTAAACATTTTATTTTGAAGGCTGACCGCCCGGAAGTCTTGTTCTTAGTTATTCTGGCTACAGTAACACATCTAGCATTTGTGACATTTGCTTTTGACTCCATATAGGAGGGAGTCGTAGTAGTCCAGATAGGAGATGACTAATGCTTGGCCACAAAGTTTTAGGGTGCAAACCTGCAGGTTTGGTTTGTGGCTGCAATGCAGGCCTCGCATAGACAGTCTGTTTTCTAGAGTTATACCAAGCTTCTTGGTGGTCCAAGCAGAAGTTACCATGGTTTTGCAGTTGTCATGGAGAGGTAATGTTTTTAAAAAATAGCAGCTTGGTTTTGTCGAGGTGGTGGGAAGGCATCTAAATGGAGATGTCAGCAAGGCAAGCAGAGATGAAGACAGGTGTCAGAGGATGAGAAGGAAAAATGCAGTTGAGTGTCATCGGCATACAATTTATATAGATACAGGTAGCTCCTATTTAACACAGTGAATCGTCTGAACTACTCAATGGTCTTTGGTTATGCCATCTCTCACTGCTGTTGAGTCGGTGCTACATTTGTTCTAGTAAGCCATCTCTGCCAGTCTGATGTCTTTGGTTTTAGTAGTGACTCAATGCACTGCGTAGGAAAATTCAGTGATTATTTGCTTCTCAGTTACTGATGCTAACCGCACAGTTTCCATCTTATTGACATAGAAATGTTTGCAAATCAAACTGTGTCTCACACACACACACAAAAAGAGCCCTGCACGCCTAAACCGCCCCACTAGATTACCAGTTGCAAGCCAGATTAACCAGTCGATGATGATCCAGGGGAGGGGGATACAGAAGAATATCCACTCTCCTCCTTGATTGTGGAGTGGATGCTATTATATTGAACAGAGTGTTGTCTGATTATCACTCCAAGACTCCAGCTCCCCAAAGACTTCTGCCACTGTTCTCTGGGGCCATTTTTTGAGTCATTGTTTTAATAGAATTCATGTGATTTTTAATGCCTCTTATACGAGGGTGCCCTCGCAAGCGGCAAACCCGTGGTAGTCATTTGTTCTCTAGATTTATCACTCAGTTCATTTTCATAAATATTTATGATACCATTGGCCTTATGTGTCATAAAGTTGAGTATTATTTTGCATAGTAATACTGTTCTCCCTTGGTCCTGCAAAAAAAGTTGCTTAGTTTTATGTTTCTTTTGTTTGCTGGCTTTTCTGTCTTGCTCCGTGCATGCATATTTGTTGGTAGCAAAGACTAGGCTGCATTGAGAGCTGCAGGACTAGGGGTACAGGGTTACAGTAGTCTGATTACAAAGATACTAACTTTACAGTAGTCAAAGCCACTGTAAAATACACAGCATTCACAGCATTCTGATGTAAACGTGATTTCAGAAGCAAAACTGCTAGAGGGGAAAAAGGCATTTATATTGGGAGTTAAGTGATAGACAAACATTTTACATAACGTGAAACAGTTGATAATGGTTGTAGAGAGGTGGTCCAGGGGAACTGGGGTCCAGGGAAACCCCAAGGGGTCCTTGAGGGGGTTCCAGGGGGTCCCACTATTCCAACCGTAGGTTATTACTCTCACCACTATTGTCTCTCCACATACAGTATAGACAGTTCTACTCTTCTGATATGAATCCTTGGGACTAATAGATCTAATGTGGATCTATTAGGAGGTCTGTGACATGAGAGAGTTTAAGAATCCTTGTAGATAATATTGACACTGCACTCGAAATTGCAGTCTGTACATTTCACTACATTGTGAACTGCAAATTGGTGGCTTTGGGATACAAAACAACCCAGAAGTAACTAGATGAACCAGTGCAATCCAGTGGATTATGGTAGTGATTGCCATTTAAAGCAGGTAGTCAGTCATCTGCAGCCGAGTTGAGCATTTTGAAAGCAACCTCTCCGGCTCTGATGTTACCGTTCGAAAGTTTCAAAAGCTGTTTTTTTTTCTTACTTTCCTTCACTGAATATGGGTCTGGTTTAAGTGCTGGGGAAATGAACGAGTGCGGCGTGACAGTCTCTCTGCAGCAGCCCTAAGTCATTCTGCTGGAAAAGAGAGAGAGACAGAAAGAAAAAGTGCGGGCAGCAAAATGAGGCATACATCTGGAAACCTCATCACTTCCTCCCTCCTCCCTCCTCGTCTGTCTGGCTGTTTCGCTCTTTTCCCCCTCGCCATCAAACCGCCCTCTTACTGCGTTATTTCTCTCTTTTCTTTTCCTCTCTCTCTCGCTCTCTTTCTCCATGTCTCTCTCTCATACCAACATGCTTCATGGCTGTATTTATAAAACACTGCTGCCATTGAAACAGATGGACGTATTCACATAATGCTCTCTAGCTAGAAGTGAAAGTCCATGTCTCTCACCCCCCCTCTACAGTGTGCGTGTGCATGCACGGGGCATCCAGGGAGGATTACCTCATCTGGCTGGGGTGTTTATAGAGCGACGTCAGCCCCCTCTCCCCTCTTTGGGAGCCCCACTCTGTGTGTGTGTTTGTGTGTGTGTGTGTGTGTGTGTGAGAGAGAGAGAGCGATAGGAACACTCACAATCTAACCTATATTTTCCCCTTAGTATCATCCTATGTATATTTGTATATGATAGGGTATGTGTATCGTATCTTATTGATAGCCATTGCCAAGCACCTATAAATTACAAATGTTTTGAACTGAACTGTTTGAAAAAAAGGCAGAGAGGCCGAGAGACATAGAGCTAGAGAGAGAGAGAGAAGCACATAAGAAAGAGAAAATGACTTTATATTGGTGTCTGAAATTCTCTATAGATCGGTGTACTTCTGCCTTTTCTGCTATTGCAGTGCATTTGCACACCCTAACCCAGCCAGAAACCGAATACTCTTATACTGTTAGGTATCATTGATTTGTCCAATCCATTCCAGGAGTTATGGTGTGACGAAGCGTTGCAATTTATCCACTTTCCCCTCAACCCCCTTGTTTGGTTCTACTTTGGTTAGTGATTTCCTACATTTCCCAGAATGCCTTTCAACAACCCCCAGAGAAGAACCTCTGTTCTGTCTACGTGTAGGTGGAGAGCAACAGCAATAGCGTTGTGAGTTTTTCCAGTAGAGAAAACGTGATTGCATTGCATTCTGGTCTATTGAGGCTACTGTTGGTGGAGATATTGGTATCTCTGACACATCTGTTTGACAACATATAAGAGATTAGCCTACTAGCTAGCTAGCATTACACAATAGAGAGTGACGCCGAGACTCAGGGCACTAATTCATTCTAATCAAATGGCAGCCATTTTGATTTTGGCTGACCTACCCAGACTGAGGTGAACTCAACTAGTCTTTGGACAAAAAAATGTTAAATGCTACACCAAAAACTATCCTTGGATATTGCAGAGAGAGGAGCAGAGCTGGAGAAGGTCCAAATCAACTAGAGTGGACTAGTTTGACTGAATTGTGTCTGTGCGAACACTAGCGTTTGGTGACTGTAGCTGGTTAAAACTAGCTGTAGGCTACCATGTACACAGATAGACCTAGTTGATAAAAATAACATGAACAACATGAAGTATCTGAGTGATACAGTTGCTGTAGTTTTTGTTTTGGGCTTTTTTTCATTAGTGCTTCCCACCCAGTATGACATGAATGAAATATGGCCCTGGATTTGTTCTGCCTTTACTTGTTTGTTTGTTTCTTTTCCATCTTTCTCTCTTTTTTTTTTAACACTAGCACAAAATGTAGCTTGTTAACCAGCTAGCATTTTCTCAACGTGGCTGATACATTGTGTTGCATTCGCTCTCCATCCCTGAGACGCCTCCATTAGCCCTCGCTCGTCTCTCTGTTTGGTATCTCTGATATGTCTGAAAACACTCGCCTGGCCCTGCTTCAGATATCGGGTTCTGATGCCAAAAGGGATGGGATGATACGCTTTTTTTCTCTCTCTCTCTCTCTCTGTTTGTTTGTTTTATTTCTTCGTTTGAAGCGTAGGCGTATGTCATCGCTGACGAGGAGCGCTGCACAGATGGCCGTCACTGCTGTGTGTATGTGTGTGTGTGTGTGTGTGTACACTCCTGTCCATATGTGTCTGTATATACCTATACTCGTGTGCCGGAATTGCAGCCTGTCAGCCTTATGCTGTTTTCCTCCAAGCTCTCTCTCTCTCTCACACACACACACACACACACACACACCAAGGCTGTATTTTAGCTGGCGAAGAGCCCAGAATTGTTTAAGAGCAAGAAAGAAAGAGAGCAAGGGAGCGACAGAGGAATGGAAAATATTCTCTTTCTTGTAAGCGGGTTGTCCTGTGGATTCTGTTCACTAAAAGGCAGGGCACATACTGTCATAGTGTTAATCTCTGTTAATTTCACCAAACCAATTTGTGGTCCTCGAACCTGGAAACAGAAACTTCAAACTAATGGCACGCTCATGTCTTCCTCCTAGTGGTAATTAGAAGTAGTACAACATGTGAACATTTTTTATTTTTTGTGGTTGCTTTTTGGCAGCAGGAAATGTGGAAGTATGTCAGTGAGTGACTCTGTCAGTGTACATGAGTATTATTGTATACTTTACAATAGGTTAATATACAGGCACTGAATAAAGCCATTGTAGAGCCTGACAGGGAGAGAGATTCACTTCCCGCAATGTTTGAACACATACACACACACAGCGTAACAGGAGACTGAAACTGGAGTCCTCTCTTGTGTTTACCAGTCATTGATCTCACTCACACTGAGAGCTAAAGGACAAACACAGACTACCGCTGGCACTATGTGAGCGTGTGTGTGCGCATCTATGTGCATGTGTCTTTGCATATTTCAAATCATTCCAGTTCAAGCTCCCTTTCTTCACACACACACACACACACACACACACACACACACACACACACACACACACCAAACATATGCTTTTGCTCCTGGCTCGTAGACCACAGTGCGTATAGGACAGCACCCATCTGAGAGGGGACGGATGGTGAACAATTTCCAGTACCAAGTAAAATTACGCAATACCCAATCAAATTCACAATTCCCTAATATGTGATTCTCACCAACCCTTCTCTCTCTCGCTCTCTCTCTCTCTCTCTCTCTGTCTATCTTTTGCTCCCCCACTTTCTGATCTGAAGAAAATGTCATTTTCAGTCAATGGTCAAGCGTAAAATCACAAGGGTCATGTAGTGAGAAGTTGTGTTACAAATACGATTTCAAAGACATTTATTTGCAAAAAGTAGTATCTATCGTTAGGAATGTTGAAGAATACTTACAGTATGCTGTTAAATAAACAGGATCCCATTTCTTTCGGGAAAGTGTTGTGGAATTCCACAAAAATGCTGGAGAACAATTGTGCAAACACAATTTTTACAATTTTTTCCCCCAGAGGCCTCCCTGCCTACTCTGCTTCCTAACCTTGAAACAACTCACACACAACTTACACACACCATTTTCACGCGTGATTTGAAGAATACAATTACAACCTTAAATGCTGCAAATATAATGCACAATCAGAAAAATTAACATGAGCGCACAGTAGGTCAGATGTAGAATCGTGGAATGGAGATCTAACGGCCACTTGGGAATTAGTGAGTTTTGTGCAATACAACAAAAAGGGCCTTTAGGCACATCAAAACAGCTGCATCCTATAAAGGGTGAAACAATGAAATGGACAAAATATACCCAGATTCTTTCTCTTTTTAAAGAAAAACTTAAACACTAACACACTAATAATTGGCCAACCGTAGACAACGTGATGTCTTTGTCATAATTGTTAGGTTCCCCCTTCATATTTCAGCATCCATCCACTCTGCCAAGCAGCACTTTTATTAGACAACACTTTTTGTCCTTTTAAACTGAAGCTGGTTGTGATGTCTTTGGTGCACCAAATACGATGGAATAAGCGGCGACCAGTGTTAAAAGTTTACATTTTATTGAAATAATGCGGCTTGGCGGGTTGGATGTGTGCTGAAAAGACACAAAGCTTTGGACTCAAATCTCAGTTTTTGTTCAGTTGTTTGCTCAGTTTGCAGTAGGTTGCAATTTTATCCAGTCAGTGTTTCACTTGGTTCGCAGACAACATCCACATAAACATCAAATCATCTGGCATTATGTGAAATGACTCTCTCTTTTAATTTAAATTATAACAGGTGAAACAGAACATCCCCAATACCAACATTTCTCCTACTTTAAGGAACTGATGATCCAGGCAAGCAGAGATATTTTAAACTCCAGTTCATGCCCGTTCAATAAGCTGCAATGGGATTTTTTGGGTGTATTAATTGTAGATGTATAGATACACCGAGACTGTTTATGGAAAACAAAGCCATCAAAATACAGATAATTCAAATGTGGAAAAAATCAGTTGACATTCTCCAACTTACATTTCAGATGCAATAAAAACTTTTAAGCCAGTAATAGGGGATCTAGTCGGAGGCTCTCTCTCTTTTCTCTCCCTTTCTCTCTGTCTCTCTCTCTCTCTCTCCCTCTCTCCTGGAGGCCTGTTGCTGGCCTTCTGCTTGGCCGGATCAGGGGGTTGGCGTTGAGCAGTGGCCTTTTCTTGGCCAGCTGCAGAGGGTTGAACCCCAGATGCCGACCTTCCTTCCATCGGAGCTTGTTTAGTCCTTGGGGACCAATTGAGAGCAGAACCGTTGGCTCCTTCTGGGTTTGGACTGTATGAGTGGTTGGTGTCTGCAGGCATCATGACCCCTTATTCATCTGGTTGGTCCAGAACTTGCAGAGGTGGCCTTTGTTTGCCAGTGGCTGGAAAGCACCCACAGAGCAGGATAGAACTTTGGAATATTCTGCTGGTCTTCAGCACAGTGACCCATTCCCAAGACAGAGGGTCACACTGGATATTAAAGACATGGATTGGGGGGGCTTCAGGGGTTGGGTCTTGACTCAGTAGAGGGGGTTAAGACCTTGTACAAAGGATGTGTCAAGGCCCTGAACAGGTGCAAGCTGTGGGGACATGCTGACATTCCTTGGAAGGCTAACCTTGGGGTGGGAGTTAAAGTTTGGCCTGTTTGGGGAGGGTTGTACAAACCACCACTGACGAAAGGGGCCGGGAACTTTTGTGTCTGTGAATGTGTTGGAAGCAGGAAAAATGGGCAAGCCTAAGGATCTGAGCGACTTTGACAAGGGCCAAATTGTGATGGCTAGACGACTGGGTCAGAGCATCTCCAAAACGGCAGGTCTTGTGGGGTGTTCCCGGTATGCAGTGGTTAGTTCCTACCAAAAGTGGTCCAAGGAAGGACAACCGGTGAACCGGCGACAGGGTCATGGGCGCCCGAGGCTCATTGATGCGCTTGAGGAGCGAAGGCTAGCCTGCCTGGTCCGATTCCACAGAAGAGCTACTGTAGCACAAATTGCATAAAAAGTTAATGCTGGCTATGATAGAAAGGTGTCAGAATACACAGTGCATCTCTGCTTGCTGTGTATGGGGCTGCAGACCGGTCAGAGTGCCGGCAGGTGGTTTTAATGTTATAGCTGATCGGTGTATACTGGGACAGGCAAAAAGGCAGGTAGGTAGACAGGTACAAATAGTTTTTAAGTGACTGACAGCAAGACTCAAACTGGATTTTGAATATTATTTGGCAATGAGGGACTTTAAGGGACTTAGTTTTGAGAGGCTCTGGACTGATAAGGGTGCATCTATGGTGGTGGAGGGGGAGCTTACCTTTATAGATTATTTGCTGTAGGAACATGTATTTATTTATGCTAGTGAGTTTGTTTTTAGACAAACTGCTTCCTGGCTCGGCTGGATCCAGGTGGTGTCCTGTGTGATCGGCAGTTTTTCTGTGTGGGCAGCTTCATTCTTTGTCCTGTGTATTCAGTCTGTAAAAAGGCAGGTAGCGGGTTGCTTAACTTTCTGTTTGGCCAGGGACAAGTTGGCCATCTGCCTGACCAGTTGAAACAAGGTGAGGGGTTTGGATCCCACAGACCTTATAGCAATGCTGAAAGGGTGGAGTACATGTACATTTCTCTCAGCAATGATGTCTCATTTATGAATACCTGAGGGCTGCACAATGCAATATGTATGGTGGGAGATGGGGGTCTGACTGTTTGTATCTTATGTTTGATTGTACCTGTCAGAGCTGCTAGCACAATTTTGTTATTGTTGTGTGTGCGTGTGTGTGTCAATGGGCAGCTTCAAGTAAATTGAGTTATGTGCTCTGTTTTGTCATAAGATGTTTCATTAAAGAACATCAAATGTCAAAGTCTATGTCTCTCTCCCTGTCTCTCTCTTGCTTTCTCTATGTCTCTCAGTTTCTCTTCTTTCCTCTCTCTCTCTATCTTTCTATCTTTGTCCTGCTGCAGTTTCTGCTGAATCAAACAGAAATGGGGTCCAATGGTAACTTTAATGAGTTTGGCTCTCTCTCTCTTGCTCGTGTTTGTGTGTGTGTGAATGTGTGTGCACTTGTGTGTGCAACAGAGAAGAAGACATTTTAAAAGGCCTCAGAGTTGGATTTTTATGCATTTTATTTTGAAATGTGATGTGAGCATGATAGGATGTTCAAACATGATAGGATGTATAGGCATACATGTAAATAATAATAATATAATAATAATTTATACAGCACTTATAAAAGAATAGAATAAAAGACAAGTTAGATAGATCTTGACACAAAGACCAGGCTATAAATTAGTCTTTTACATAAACTTGCAAGAAAAAGTTTGTGAACCCTTTTGAATTAGCTGCATTCCTGCATAAATGGTCTGATCTTCATCTAAGTCATAACAATAGATACACACAATGTGATTTAACAAATAACACACAAAAAAATAAATAAACCTTTACATGTTTTTATTGAACGTACTGTTCAAACATTAACAGCCTAAGCTGGAAAAAGTATGTGAACCTCTAAGACAGGGATGCCCACATGGTTGCCCATCCGTGCTCTAGGACAATGACCTCTATGAATGTGCGGGTTAGAGGTGTCCTGTCATATAAAACCCCCACAAAGTTTGGTTACCAACAGGGTCTGCTCTCCAAAAAAAGTAGTAGTGGAATCTGTTGAACTGTAACATGCCCTGGTCAAAAGAAATGTCTTCCTCTGGAGAAGAGTTGTTGAGGCTCATAAGGCTGGAAAAGGCTACAATAGCATTTCAAAAGACTTGGGCCTCCATCAGTCTACAGTCAGACAGATTGTATACAAATTGAGAAAATTCAGTGCCATTGCGACTCTCCCTAGGAGTGGACGTCTAGCAAAGATCACAGCAACAGCACGCCACATAATGGGCAGCTAAGGATCTGCAGGTATCTCTAGAACATATTAACATTTGTGTCAACGAATCCACAATAAAAAAAAAAACACTAAACAATAAATAATAAAAAACACTGCAGACCAACAGCAAAACCTCATCCCAACCGTGAAGCATGGTGGAGGGAGCATCATGGTTTGGGGTTGCTTTGCTGCCTCAGTCATTGAGGTAACAATGAATTCCAAATTGAGGTTGGGTCATGCAACATGATAATGACCCCAAACACAAAAGCAAATCTACAACAGAATGGCTAAAACAGTGGAAAATTCACATTTTGGAATGGTCAAGCCTGAGTCCTGACCTTAACCCTATGGAAATGTTGTGGCATAACCTGAAGCAAACCCTTCATGCAAGACAATGATCAATGAACTGAAACAGTTGTGTAAGGAGGAAAGGTCCAAAATACCTCCTAACCGTTGTGTTATTAAATCTAATTTGTGGCAGGCATGAATTAAATCTTTACTTCTAAATGTTTTTTGGGACTGCAGGAGAAAATAGCTGCTGAACTTCATATCAATTTTTGATTGTATTGAAATCAAATATAGAAAGTGATGAAATATAGTATCAAATATTACAAATCAGTCAATGTGTAGTTTAATACATTATAGACACATTTGAGAGATACTTACTTCACAAAAAATACACATGAACAGTTTTGTTTCCAAATCGCAGATCCACTACCTGAAAAACATTTAATTACCATTAAATGTTATTGTCATTGAGTCTAGAGCTATCTTCATGGCATTTGCTTCCAAAACGGTGATATTTCCAGGGATGCAATCACTTTTATTTTAGTCATATAGATTAAGGAATATCATGTAACAATACTGCCATACACAGGCAAAGAGCAGCAACTACCTGAGTACTGAAACCAAGAAAAATGACTTAATAGTCTCAATTGTCAAGAAAGATTTATCTTCTGCCTCGAACAAAGGATTATTGGTAGAAAAGTGGACAGGATATAATTTAATCACAATTATGGCTATAATTTCTTGATATGATATAAACCCTAGTCATGACCTTGGACCTTTAATACACAAAAAGTAGATAATTCTGCTTGCTGTCGTAGGGCAGAGTTGTACTCCAAAATTGTGTTGGTGACACAAATAATGTGAAGATTATGGTCCGCTACCATGAAAGGATTATGTGACAACAGCACAAATTGAACATGCCACTTTTACATGTTCGTCATGTGAAAAGGTTAGCGAACGGAAAAAAAATCAGCCTGAATCAGAATCAGATGGGGATGAAGTCAGTCTATTGAGCCGCAACATCCATTGCTGGCAACATGCGCTTGGCATGTAAAAATCTTCCTTTTATCAACAACTGGCCAGTGTCTAAGATCCTGGAAGACTTCTACGATTGTAATTTTCCTGCTGCTTTTGGAGTAATCCATGAAGAACGTTCTGGAACACGATGCTGCAGATCTTCCCGTCACTCCCTCTTCTGCCCCCATTGCTGCCACCTCCGCCTCCTCTGCTGCTGCCTCCACTGCTACTGTCTCAGCACCCGCGAAAAGGGCAAGAATCCAACCCCCTGCCGCTGCAAACCAGAATTTGGATGAAGCCCTGGTGCTCACCATGCTCAATAATATCCAGTTCTCCCTCAGTGAGATGGATGCCCACATCCAAGGTTTGGAAGCCTCCTCTCCCGCAGCTTGTCCAACTCCAGCTTGGGCATCTGCTGCGACTGTCACCACCGATTGATGTCACAATGGCATGTCAAACACTGGGAACTGCAGTCCCTGCAGTTTATTCAGGATTGTCCTTCACTCCAGTCGCTGTGGTGATCTCACCTCAGCTGAGGAATCAGATCCTTTCAGATAATGACATTAATCTGGTTAAAATATTGCTATGCTCTGTAGAGATGAGTGATATATACTTCATAGATTGCAGGGAAGTTTTGGTCATCCTTAAACAGCGTGATCCAAGACAGTCCAAGAACTTGACTGTGGCTGAGTTCAATGTTGCCTTCAGTGTTTATAGAGACACCATATGCAAAGCCTTTCCAGAGCATAGAATTGAATTAGATACATATATAGCTATCTGATCTTGGCATGTATTATTATTTTATTATATTATTATATCATTCAACCAGTTGCTGGACAGGTCAATAGTCGATTTGGCTCTTCACTACCTGTCCTGTGTCGTGTGTGGGTCCTTCTCAGGACATGTCCACACTAAGCCGTTTAAATTTGAAAACACATATTCATTTCTTTAGCCTTCAGTCCATACTACACCGGCAAAATCTTTGAGTTGTGCTGTGGATTTCATTCAATAGTAAAGGGGCATGGCTTAGAGAAGCTGATATAACGGATGCATTTAAGATCATGCCGCTTCATCCTTTGCAGTGGAACCTCTTTGGTGTCAAGTGATATTTTTCTGTCAGATTGACTCTTGGATGTTGACATAGCACTTTTGTAGTACTCAAGCCATACTGAAGCATTTTGCTGGATACTTTTGAATAATTGTAAGCTGCCATTCGGTTTGCACCTTTTGGATGGTTTCCTTTATCCTCAGTCCTGCATTAATTCTCTGAAAGACACATTTAACAAATTAGGCATCCCACTCTCCTCGGAGAAAAGGACCATCGAAAGTTATTGAATTTTTAGGTAGCACCTTAGACAGTAACCTTATGCAAGCGTCACTACCTCTCAAAAAGTCGGTACGTATCTTTGACAAATGTGGCCACATTAATTCTGTGAATGCTATTCTTCCTCAAGGATGTTCCTTTGTATCAAGGCTTCTCAGCCTCTCTTAAATGGTGGAGAAATTATGATAATGTAATTCTAGATGAAAGGTGTAGATCTGATCAGAGGTTTTGGTCATTGCTGTGCCACAACGGCATCTCTTTCTTTTATAACAATCATGCGGAAACCTCACTCTCCTGGAAATTATTTAGTGATGCGGCTCCTTCCACAGGTTAAGGAGGAATTTATAACAACCAATGGTTTGCAGATGTTTGAAAGAAAGAATAGCTCTCTCTTCCTGTATACAATCTACAGCCCTATTATTAACAAGTTTATCAGATGTCTAACATGGACATGTGGCAAAGGAAACTTCATGCTACATGCAGCGTACATACCGGGCCTTGACAATAGAATAGCTGATGCCTTGTCCTGTTTCAAATTCCAGAAGTTCAGAAATGCCATGCTGTTCAGTCTGCCTTATGACCAAACCATACTAAATTAGAAGAGACTCTGAAATCTCATGTCCACAGCTGGGACTAGAACTGGCAAAAACATTAAATACATAGGCTTTTGGATGGTCTTACTTCATTTCTTGAATCAATCTTGTCCATGACACAAGGGATTGTGTCATGATTTGGAAGCCTTTCTCTTAGGAAGAATTCCTTAAACCAAATTGTTAAGTGGGCTTATAGTTGAGCCTTAACTCAACCTATCAGTTCTTTACACTAATCAGCTGCTGCGTACGGCCAATTCTATTCTTCAGGACTGTTCCCACCCGTTGTATAGCGAATTCCAGCTTCTTCCTTCTGGCCGGCGGTTTAGAGCACCAAGGGGCAAAACAAAGCGATATAGAAATGCTATGGTACCTGCAGCTATTGCACTGCTAAACAGCACATGACCTTGGTCATAACAGACATTTGCATGTCCCTTTTCTCATTTTATGACTTGCGTTTTTGTGTGTGTACTTAAAGCACTTTTTCTATTCTGTCCTGAGTATTGCACTTTGGGTATGCAAAAGCACTTTTTCATAACTTTTTATCTCTCTTTTACTTTTTACTGACTGCAAGTGTTATTTGTGTTAATGTTTTACATTGTTAATGTTATAATTGAACCTTGAACCTTCTTTCTGCTCAGCTTTCTCAGTTTCTGTATTGCTTGTCAACATCCCCATGGTTTGTGCTTTCATACGTAGTTCACTGTTTTAAATGATGCAAAATGCAGCCCTCTTCCATAAGAGCACTTATCGCAAGTATTAAGTTTCATTTAAGATGTGTGGATCCATCAGTCTTTAGCTTCCTCAGGAATCCCTCCATTCACCTCCTCAATGGTCTAAAGAGACAAAAGCAAAAAGGCAAAGATAAAATCTTTTCCTCTGACATTGCCTCTAGTTAACAAATTGGTGTCCCACCTAAGGCAAGGTTGTTTCGGCCTATATGTGGATACACTGTTAGAATCACTTTCTCACTGCTTTATGGTTTTCTGACGTGTGGGGCATATGAGACTCGCACAGAATCTTGTAGGCACTTATATGTATACCATCCACTTCAAACACTCAAAAACTGAGAGAGTAAAAGGAACATCTGTAGTCATTGCCCAAACCAACGCTGCTTCCTGTCCTCTCTCCTCCGCGACCTGGTACCTGCGATGGTGCCTAATGTGAGGAAAAATTAACCTATGTTTTTGACAGACAAAAGGAAGGTTATGATGAGGTCGTGGTTCACTGCCTGTCCTCATCTCCTCTGCAAATTTTATTATTATCATTATTATTTATTATCTCCGCTCCCTGGCCAGGAGTGCATTTAATTGATGTTGCTAATTGTCAATAAAATGCACATACAGCTGTGGTTGGCTGGCTTCATTTATACTGATTTACTAGTAGAATATTACCCTTACATTCAAGGGACTTAGTCACCTTTAGGTTCATGTAACTGTAGAATGACCTCTCATAAGATTCATTCCAAGTCTGATTCGTGTCATAGCTGAGGTCAGCGACAGGCAAGTTGCATGGTTTGCTTTACATAATGGTAGAATAACCTCTGACAGGATCTATGCTGCGCTCCATCTCGTGTGGGCTTAACTCGTGCCAGTTCTTGAGGTCTGCAACAGGCTTGTTGCTACACATTAATCTTTTATTTTCCAGATCAGCTGGTAGCCTAGTAAAAGATCTAGCTCTTACCAGTTGTATCTTGGTGTGTGGTTCTGTCGGTTTTGGGGGTGGTTTGCATCGCACTCCCTGCTTTATCGTCAGCATGCTTGCTAGATAAGCAGGGAGCAGCTCAAGTGCAGAACCATCAACACCAAAACATGTATTACCATATGTTGCAATAAATGGTTTAACCTGTGATGAGAATGTTTCCTGACTTGAACCTTACTTTGCACGGTGCCATTTAAAACGACTGCCTGTTTCTCCATGTAATCCTAGTAAAGAAATGTATTCTATATTTCTATGTATATCACAAAATTTTGCGAGACCAGGTATTTAGAAATTGGGGATGAGGCGAGCTTGACTGATGTCAATCACTGTTTTTTGTGGTCTGTGTCTCAAGTCTCAGTTGTATCCTTTATTCTCTGTGTTTTCTAGCAGACGGATGATGCTGCCCAGACGGACAGCCAGCCCCCAACACAGACTGTATCTGAAAGCACAGACAGCAAGGCCCAACCCAAGAGGCTTCACGTCTCCAACATCCCCTTCAGGTTCAGGGACCCAGACCTCAGGCAAATGTTCGGCGTAAGTCCAACAAACTCTGTCATACCTGAATATTTCAAGTCAGATTTATTTATAGAGTCCATTTCCTACAATAATGCAATTCAAAGTGCTTTACAAGCATGCTTAAACAGGCCCCCCAGGAATCCACGATTGCAGAATTGTTTTGGTGGAACAGTGAATACATGACGTAAAGATTAAAAAACTGCAACCACAATTTTTTGTCTGCACAACACAGGGCATCTCTCTTCACAGATCTAATGGAGCAATTTTTATGTCCTGTGGTGTCAAAGGCAAAATTAGGTAATGTTACAACAGCACAGAAAGCCCAAAGTTAATGCAGTTAATGGAATTGCTAAAACTGCACTCGGGTGGGTTTTCCCGAAAGGTGTCGTAGCACTAAGAATATCTTGAAATAGCTCTTCAAGACATTCATTCATTTTACAAGTGTTTCCTGAAACCATTCGTAAGTCAAGTAGTGTGTGAAATCTCTTATTCATTCACAACATCCTGGCACTAGTTGTGAGATTTCAAGAATGTGTTTGCAGGTGCCGTGAAGGCAACACTGCAGGCTGCTGTCTTACCTAAACTATTCATTTAAATATGCTTCACTCCACTCTGGCCCTTATTGTGAAATAAATAAATGAATAATGCTCTCTCTCCTTTACCAATGTATTTATTATTAGGCTACACCAAATTAAAGCCTAAGTAATATAATACTTATGCAGTAATTTGGCACTGCTCTAAGCTTATACCAGGCGTTGTATCCCAAGTGTTGATTATAGCATGACAAAGTGATTGACCCATTGAGGATTATAAGTCCTGAGGTTCAGTGATGTTGGAGAAGATGCAGTTTGTTGACAATAAATGAGTTCATGATCATCAATTTTAATTCCATGTTTTAGATCAGGAGTCAATCAAATAATCAAATAATCAAAATATATATTTTATTTGTGCATTTAAATATATGTGTAGGCTACATGCAAGTTCTAAATAGTTCTAATTAAAATGTTATTTGCAAATTGATGATTCTTCAATGGACTTCAATATCCCTTTCATTGACCTGTGATGCCTTACCGTGACTGGTTCTTGAAGTTGATCTGCAAGTAATGTATTCGTCATGACATCCTTTGGGAAACACGTGAAATTTTCAAGAACTTTTTTGAAACTGTGTGTGAAGTGTAGCGTGAGTTTTCAAGACCATTCGCTATCGGGAAACCCACCCCTGAATGTTTGTTATTTTTAATGCAGTTTACAGGTTCGCACTTTCTGGCACGTATGGAGTTTTACAATAAGCAGATGCACAATAAATGCTGTTTTCTTGAAGATTTGCAGTTTATGAACCATTTTTACAAGAAAAAGCTACTTAAATGTAGTTAAATGCTTTTAATGCCCGCAGAATATTGCAGAAATTGCAATTTTACAATTGCAGGATCTGCAAAGTTTGAATTTACCCTGGAATTCTCATAAAAGCATACACTTGTCTCTCTGTGTCAATCTGAGAGATAAAACCTACACTTTGGCAATACCTTTTAGGCGATAAAAAGAAGATCTTGTGACATTGTTGAAATGTTTATTAGCCATTTAACCAAAACGTTAGGTATGACATGTTCTTGAGGTGAGAACCACAGTGCATCAAACTGTCCCAATAGCAGGATTCAATACAAATGTTGATTTTTAAATGAAGCGACGCTGCCATTTATATAAGAATGTAACATAATATAATTGAAATACAAGGCTTTTTCTCTCTTTTGTTTCTTCACAGCAATTTGGCAAAATCTTAGATGTGGAAATTATTTTCAACGAGCGCGGCTCTAAGGTACATCGTGTTTCTGTTTCTAATAAGCATGACTATGAATTCTGCCTTAGAAGCTACTGTCTCTAATCTGTCTGGTCCAGAAGAATCCATCAGCACTCTGGTTTCTATTAACGTTTTTGTCCCGTTGGTCAACGTAGCTGTTAGCTAAACATATAGACACCCTAATTATCCATGTGTCCCTAGTAGATCATTGGCTCTTTTTTTTTTAGCATACACTATGTTGAGTGATTGTAGGCTCCATGCTAACACATTAGCATACACTATGTTGAGTGATAGTAGGCTCCATGCTAACACATTAGCATACACTATGATGAGTGATTGTAGGCTACTAGCATTATCGCAAAAGTGAGAAAATGAGAACTTAGCAGCTCTTGTGTAGGAGACTGGTAAGAATACATGAAATATACATGAAATAAGATTTAAAAAATGGAGTGTTTTGAATGACCAGGGACTACTTTCCCTGTTTCCATAGAAAGTGAAGCTTGGATAATGCTAGTGGCCTACTACCACCCAACATAGTGTATGCTAAAGTATTAGCATGGAGCCTACTATCACTCAACATAGTATAGGCCTATGGTAAAGTTAGCATAGAGCCCCAGAGCCAAAGATCAACTGGTGATGCGTGGATGATTTTGGTGTTTATGCTCTCATCAGGGAAGTTCACCAATGGGACAATCTCCCAAAAACTTGGTGTATGCCTTAACATCACTTGGGTTGAATTACTATTGCATGTGGGTATTTAACTGGCAGCCCTGGCTCCCAGTCATGTGGTTGAAGGCTAGCTAGGACTGGATGGATGACTGGTCAGCCCTGTGATCTTTTGCTCAGTTTGCTTCACAGATTTGGATGGCAGCACAGACTCCAGCTATTTATATTTCAACTAGCCCTGTCATATCTTTGGGACTGACTGGGAATGCACTGAAGGGAATAACTTCATGGACTAGATAATTAATCTATTCCATAGATGAATCATCCCCAGTCTCCTGGTCCCTGGTTAGAGCTAGATGCTACGCTAGCTTTTGAAACATAATTGTCACAGCATGCCTGGTTCATTAAACTGAGTTCAGAATTGAGCACAAATATGGCAGGGATTTCTAGGGAAATTATTATTATTAATTACAGATTACAGTGTTACAGATTATGATTAAATCACAATTCAAGATTTATGATTAAGCTTTTAGAAAAAAGCCCTAGTTGGAGGCCATGTATTTGGGCATGTTATCTGTAATATTTGTGCTAGTCAACTGCTCATCTCATCATGATCCCCTCTCTTCTAAGAAATGTACAAGCTTGAAGAAGTATTATTGGATGAGCTTAATTTATTGATGGCTCCCGATTCCCCATAGCATCCAAGAAATACAATATTATAGTGCTTAAAATTTTACAAAATGCAGACAGTATGATTATGATATTAAAGTTTATGTTCAAAGTTAATTGAGTGGTATCTTTCCAGCACATTTCATTGAAATGCCTGTCTTTGCAAGTCAAGTAGTCATGGTTGATCCATACTGATACATTAAAGGTCCTACTAGACCAGACATTCACTGCATTCACTGTCATTCCTGTCATACTGTGGCAGGCTGTTTATCAAAGAGGCAGGTATCAAATATTTGGAGAAGAAACTGCTAAACTCATTTCAACTTTCCAAAATAAGGTTCATTTATTTGCTTTTATGTATTTCAGAGTCATTTGGCTGATGTTCTTTTTATAATTATTAGCCTTGTTTTTTCCTCCGCTAATGCCATGCCATAAGGCAATTCGTTTTGCTTCCATTCTTTTGGTTGATTTAATGTCGTTTGTTATGACTCCCATTGAAGGTATCTATTTGCTTTATTACCTTGCGATATGGGAGCAGTACAGTAGATGTTGTTTTATGTCTAACTATGCTGTATGCAGTTATCATAAACCCCCGCTATGAAAGCAGGCATGTGTTATTGAGTCACAAGTCCTGAATTTATGGGGAAGATGTAGGCAGTAAATGGGAGAAAACACTGATAGACTTTCATTCCAAAACGCTAACCATTTAACATAAAAATGCAGAGTTTAATGATATCGCAGCAATCATTTTGTAAGCTTTGTAACTGTCCAAAATAAAGTTTTCAAAAAAAGTTTTTTTAAGTAGTGTCTTCTTACTTTGGAATGAAACTCTTTAGTGAAACCTCGTATTCTAAGCATGATACTGGATACCATTTCTGCTTGATTCTCATTCTCATATCCTCTTTTGCTGAAGAAAATGTTTTAATCTACTGTGTTCCTATTGAAGCAAGTCATTGTCCACTGTAATATTGAATAGATCGAAAATAATGTGCATATTGTCCTTGCCCCTCTCCTTCCTGCATGCAGGGTTTCGGGTTCGTAACTTTCGAGCATAGCGTGGACGCCGACAGGGCCAGAGAGAAATTACATGGCACCGTGGTAGAAGGCCGTAAAATAGAGGTACATGTTCTCAAATATTTCTTCTACCTTCATTCTTCCTCCCCCTTGTTCTCCTTTGCCTCTTTCTGTGTGTGTGTGTGTGTGTGTGAGAGAGAGATAGTGAGTGAGCGTTCAAGTGTCCACCGCCACATCCCATCTTCATGGTATGTTTGTCATGACATCAAACTGTCTCATCATCCACCCCTTGCCGTTTCCTTTACCCAAACACAAATACATGTCTATATATCACCAGTCTGATTATTGTATATGTCAAAGACTTGTTTTTTGCTGTTTCCCTTTCTTCCCCCCTTGATTTTTACTGTGAAAGAGAAGTTTTAAAAGTGTATTCTTTCATTATGTCAGGTTAAAGGGTGTATCCTTGAGTTTCTTAAATCCGGAAGATCAAGAACAGAAATGCATACAGTACCCAATTATTATGGGTAGCTACATCATTGTTGAAAAGGGATCTACGATGGCTTTGGCTTTTGGTCAAAAATCCCTAAACGCAAAAAAAATTGGTTATATTTGCAGAGCAAGAATGTTTTGATCAAAAGGAATAACATTTTTATTAAGAAAATAACCTTTCTTCAGTAAAGAGTCTCAAATCTGACAGAAAATGCCCTTGGGGATTTGAGGACACCTTGATAGCCAAACGCAAGGTCACAACCAAATTGATTTGGCAGCCTGACTTTAACTAGCTGCTATTTTAATGTGTTTTGTCCACTCAGAGTAACAACAGCTAGACTCCACTAGACTTAAAGCATAACTCTGGCCATTTTCACCTGGACCCTATTGTCCTTTCATTTTCCATCATACCCATCGATTCTGACCAAAATCCCATCAATTGCTTCACTCTAGAGCTACTTTCGTCTTGCTTGCCTCTCCAATACAGTCCTAACAGGCCAATGGACACTGATAATCAACCCCACAAGCACCAAAGTATGTCTTTTTCAACACATTGACACTCATTCTGTAATGAGACGTGTATACTTAATTTTCTGTTCATCAATGACCTGATGGCTTTCGCCATTTATTTTGCACTACTTTACACAGTGGAGGAACACATAAAATGTCATTCTTCTCTGGTGAGTGCCGAGGCATGGAGAGTAAACAAGGAAGTGCTAAAACAATGGCCAAGGTAGCGTCAAAACTGTACGAGAAAGGCATGACTTTAGCTTCTAGCTTTAGCTGCGCATGCTAAAGGCATGGCTTTAGCTGCACACCCTGGCTAGCAAGGTGTAAGTAGCTCTAGAGTGAAGCAATTGCTGAGACTTTGGTCAGAACTGATAGGTATAATGGAAAAAGTTGAGAAAATAAGGTCCGGGTCAAAAATGTTAAGGGTTTTGCTTCGATAAACCTGCTAACTGCTTGTATAGAGAGAGCTGAAAGAGAGAGTTTGTGCAGTGGAATGATTGCAAAGTTTTTTTGGCCACCTGAGTAAGATGCTGCTTATTCCTTTCTCATCCCCCCTCCCCCCCCCTTGCCATCTTTCCAACGGTAGCTCATTTAGGGCCCCCACTCAACACAGTTACCATGGTAAAAGTACACAAACAAGTGGGCGGGCCAAAAGGTTTGGGAATGGTAAGTGTGGGCGAGAGAGCCATTCTGCCAGCATTTCCTCTCTCTCTTCCTCTCACTTTGGAACGTTTGCCACGCTAAAACTCACGTGACCTTTCTTTTTGAATTGTGGTTGAGTTTATGCTGTATATTACATATATATATTTTCTCTTGCGTGTCGGCGTGCGGGCCATTTACTGAGTGTTCTCTTAGAGCTGGGTGTGCGAGCGATACTGACTGAGAAATGAATTCGTTTGCACATCTATCTGAGATTGTTGGAAGCCCATTTATTGTTTGTTTTTTTCTTTTTTTTTTTTTAAGACAGTGCACCCTGAATTTGATTTGTCCATTCTGTTAGCTGTTGTTTGAAGCTGGAATGATTTGATTAGTTGATTGATTGATCGATTGATTGATTGATTTGATCTACTTTTTGTTTTGGTTGTTTGTTTTTGATCTTATTCTTGCAATGAATTGGTCTGAGTGTGAATGCTTTGTGTTGCTTTCTTCACAACGGTTCTTCTAACTCTTGAAGTTGACTGGATGTTGCATAATGCTCCCAACATATTCTCTCCTCCCCTTCCTCCAATGACATTTTCTTTGTCTGTTGCTTCTATTTTTCCCCCTCTCCACTGCATGCACCTATACATCACAATATACGAGACCTTTCATTTTGTTAAGTGCACCTGTTGTTTCCTTTTTGTCTTTGTTTCTTTGTCGAAACGTCACCATAAATGGGTAGAGCATGTTGAGAATCTTCGTAAGATAGAAAAATATGCAAGAAAATGATTTTGCTTTGGATGTGGTTTTTTAGTGTTTCTGAATGCCATTTCTTAAAAGAAATACAAATGTTATGGATGTTTGTCATGATACAATATACCGCAGAACATTTTCTTTGTTGACAACATTAGGAAAAACATGCATGCAGCTTTGCTTTAATCAGTACACCACTCACTGACTTCCAAGTGTCATAACTCATGGAGCCCTCTCTCTACCTGCTGTAGGTCAACAATGCAACAGCCCGAGTAATGACAAATAAGAAGACTGTCAACCCATATGCAAATGGTAAGGCCCATTTAGTATCTATGCTGTTGGAAATGTGAAAGACCTGGAGTTCTATAGTATCATTCTATAGTTTCTGGAGTTTCAATTCCATATTGAGTGCATCTTTCTTGTTGGAGATACATTTTTTGGAAAACTGAGATTTTGGGTTTTTTCAGCTATTCATTTGACAGACGCGTTCTGTGGTACAATAAACGTCTATTTTATAACAAATGAAAATAAATAGGTTCCGGCGCTAAAGTAGGACAAATGCTTAAGGGGGATTTCTGAGATGGCTAAGAGTGTTGTTACAATAACCGAAATTTCAGGACTACTTCAATACCGCTGTGAAAGATGGAATTCAGTGTTAAATCTTTTATAAATGTTCAATACGTTCACTGAATGTGTTCTGCAAGCTGAAATTCCATTCCAGTGTCAGCTCAAGAGAGTGTATATGTGTGAACTGAAGTAAAAGAAAAAGAACGATTGGAATAGACAGGGCCATCATTCTGGCTAAACAGCTAAAAACATTCAATAGCGTCAAACAATCCACTACGTCTTGAAGTGGATCCCAAGTCCACCTAAACTGGTTGACAAACTGGTGCCAGGAGTAAGGAACTATTTCACTTACAGCCAACAAAAACAGACACCCAAGAGACATCAAAACCCCCGTGCAAAAGTTGCTACAAGGCGGCACAAGTCAAAGGGTTGAAACACTTTTTTTCCCTATATTGTCATTGTACTGCATGTTTAGATATTAAACTTAATACTGGTATTGGAGTCAAAAATCTAGTATTATGACACTGATGGCTTTCACAAGCTACAACCACCTGATATGCGATACCATTCCATTGTTCAGCGCTGCAACTCTGCCCCAATGGTTCCCCCAAAAAGTACTACTTTGCTAGCAGGAACTTTTTTTGGTGCCAGGAACTATCCAAGAGGAACCTTTTCGGGGCTAGTTCCACCGGTGGGAAAGGTCGAACTTCCTGGAACTAAGTACCAGTAGTACTAAGTCCCCTGTTTTTCTCAACCGCTGCTGTCCAAGAACTGAGGACCTTCACTATGGCCGCTAGAGGGTGCATTGCGTCAAATGATAGCAGGTGCATTACGTCAAATGATAGCCCTGTTTGTGGCTTTATGAGAGACACAAGAACAAAACATGCTGAATTTTTAAACCTTTCAGCCCTGTCCTCCACTATAAAACACTTTCTCTTGCTGCCTGTTTCTCTGTCTTGTCTCTCTTCAGGCTGGAAGTTAAATCCAGTGGTTGGCGCCGTCTACAGTCCAGAATTCTATGCAGGTAGGAAGACATGTCCTT
>OOFE01002713.1:4109-15742 GCA_900323365.1 Monocentris japonica | reverse complement strand
AATTTTTTTTTTTTTTTTTTAATTTATTAACGTAAACAATATGGAAATGAGTGAGCGGAGAATGATGTTGCAGGCTGCCAGTTCAATTCAACCCACTTTTCACTGCCTCCTTCGTTCAAGTCGTTTTCACAGTAACCGTGGCCAAAGAATTTCTTAAACATTAGGACCACCAGGGACCCTTCAAAAACCACCAGCTTCTGAAACCGTGCACCTGTGACTTGCCAATGGCAACAAAAGTTGTGAGATCGCGTCCTGGGTGGTGTTGAAGAAATGTGACAGTTATTTGACAGCCTATACTGGGTGAGACGCGTGAGATTGTGAAAACTTGTGTAGACATGTTTTAGGCCTCTACAAAAGGAGCTTCATGTCAGTCATTTTGCCAAAACGTCCTGTAAAACGAAAGACAGTAAGGTGGTGTATATGCCTCTGACTCCCATTAGTATACAAACAGCTTAACTCTTTCTTTAAAATGTCTTTAGCACAAAACCTCAAACTGCCAGCCAGCCTTCTCTAAACTCTACACTACAAACCTCAGTCATAGCCGCTTGCTGCTACATTTATTTTTATATCATTCATTCTTACTGATTATTCTTAGTAGTACAGAACGTTTCTGAGCTAAGTGAAAAAATGCTGTAAAATAAATAGGAACACATTAATCCATTATAACAAAGGGAAAGTTGTGCCGCTGGCCCCAGTTCAGCTGTAGAGCTCAGTAGGTCGAGCATAACAGCACCAGGGTTGGGGGTTCAATTCCTAGTGGGGCCAAAAATGTATGCACTCATGTTATGGTGCTTTCCAAAACAGTATCCAACAAATGGCATGTGTTGTTTCTCCTCATTAGTTCGCTGTGCTGCATCCTGAAGTAGTTTCAGACAATCAAGAGCTTAATGGTTGAGGACAGAGCACAAAGAATCATTTAGACTTGATTCTCCTATTTGAGAACAAAATCAATTAGGACTCCCAAAAAGTCTGCCACCTGGTTTGATATTATCAACCAAGTTTCAAAGACTGTCATATTTTTCCCACAAAATGCAACATTCAAAATTCAACACTCTGAAGCTTTTATTCCTTAAGCTTAAGCAAGCTGAAGCATCCAGCATATAATGTTTGCAAGACAAGTCTGGCCAGTCTGTTGATAGGATAGGGGCTAATGGAGATGGGACAGATAGTCAGAAATAGCAGCAAAATAGTTTCACAAGGCCAGAGGCTGAAATCTTAATCCCTGAATGTGAGCTAAAATTGAGTAAATTGAGTAACGACTGGTAAAGTTCCTTGCTGGTCCAGTTTACAGTGTAGCATCCTTTTTGACACTTGAGTGTCATTTGAAACAACTTGTGTTTCTATACAACAGATCTTGTATTACTTTCCAACACAACATATGTTGCTACATGCATTTGTGAATGTGTTGAAAATGAAGAGTGCAGGTTTACCTGGCAGGGAGTGGTAGCCCTGGTGGCTTGCTGGCAGAACAGAGCTGTTAGTGTTGATGTTGCAGTAGCTGTTGAAATGGATATTGGAGTTGGACTTGAGGCCGACCACCAGCCGTAGGTCCGACAAGTTCATCCTGGCTGTCGCCTCGCCACTTTTGTCTCCAGTCTGCACCGAAGATGTGATTACATGTAAGTACATAACTCAAATACACAACATCTGGCCAAATTCGCAACACGCCACTTTGCTAGCAACTACTGCCAAGTGGGATTGTTCAGTACACTGGTGTTGTAAATCGTGTACACAAAACATTCCTTAAAAATCAATAGTGTTTCAAATACAAGGAAGTAATTGTTTTGCTTCATCCCAACAAGTACTCAACTAAGCACTACCAACCACAAGGTACATACACAAAAAGAAAAGTAAGTAATGATTGTGACTCTAGGTCTCGAGATTGGTGGCTGCCTGTGCTCTAAAGAGTCAAACTTTTCAATAATTTTGAAATATTGCCAGTTCTGCGGTGTTCCTTTAGACAACCACCAGATGGGGGTGTGACCAGATGGCAGAAACTGATTGGATTCTCCTGGGGAGGAGGTAAACCGTAAACAATCACCTCTTTGGCAATTTCCAGATGTTTCTCAGCAAAGTGCATGGCTTGCTCATGATTCCCCAGGGCAGTGTGGGCATTTCCTAGACTCCAACATGCTCTGCCCTCGCCGACCCTGCAGCAAGACACACAGGGAACAGGCCGAGTAAGAACGGGTAGAGCAGATTACTGCATTACTGAATCTCATTTCAGGAATGTGTAAACTCCAAGCCTCACTCTACTCTGAGAGGCAGCCTCCGTATAATATATTAAGTATGTGTGGAGGGACACTCAAACAGGATGGAAGTGAACAAGGAGGGGGATTGAACTGGTGTAAAAATGGGAAGGAAGCAGCAGCATCATTCACCTTCTGTTCCCATGGAGAACACTGTAGTTCTAACAGTTAAATGCTGATAGTTACACACATCTGGGTTTTGTGTTACCAAGCAACCTAAATTTTCATTGATTTTGATGTTGCTGCCTGTTGCTTATGGCAACAATTTGAACAAGTTTCTCTCCGTTGTGTTAATCAGACAAATTATATGATTGCAAAACTCCCATTTACTTCATTAGGCATAACTTACTCCTAGCCAAATTGAGCAGTGCACCTTTTATTAGTAAAAAGAGTGTTTTTGCCACTCTTGAATTGATGAGGTTTTCAGTCTCCTCATCTGACCCTTGAGTTGGATGTTTTTAAATGGAAATATCATCTACCCTATGTTTTAATCATTTGGGATATTTACACTATAAAAGCACTTCAAAAAGCCAGTTCAAAGGCAGTTTGGGCTGGGGAAAGCCTTTAACAAATGGCAATTATGACATATACCGGTCTTTGAGGTCCTGAGCAATGACCAGATGTTTGAGGTGGTAATCAATGGCTCTCTCATAGTCCTGCAACAGTGTGTAGGTGTTTCCCAGACTGTAACAGGCCTGGGCTTCCACTGCCCTGTCCTTCAACAGCCTGGCCAGCTGCAGAGTCCTCCTGGGGGCAAAACGCAAGGAGGGGGAGAGAGGAGGCCGGTCAAAGAATGTCTCGGGTGGGCAGGAGAATCATAGTCATCTAGTCCTTTGTTCTAAGGGCTGTCTCTAGAAAGTCTGGAGTAAGGGACTGAAAACTGTTTGAATTTCATCTAGTAATGCTCCTGGGCTACAAAGATGCTATATCTTTACTTTATTTATTTGTTGCATTATTCTCAATATGTGTGATTGAAAAAAGTGATATGAAATATCATTGTTCACTCGATAATATCAAGAAAAAAAAAACCAACACCATAACCATATTGTGGTCCAAGTATGATAATCATATTGTATTAGGAGGTATCTGCCAATCTCCACCAGTAGGAGAGAGGCCTTTCACCCCAGGTCTGTTCACTTACTTGTAATGACCCGCTGCCATGTCAAACTGGCCAAGGAAGATGTGAGCGTTGCCAAGGTTACAGTGGGCCCTCCTCTCAGCAGACTTATCCCCAAACTCTTTAGCGATGAGGAGGCGCTGCCAACCAGGGCAAACAGTAGGGTGCACATTACTGCCATTAAGGTCAAGATTAACAGGCTGCATTTTGAGGCAATCAGGAGTAGCAACATAGGCTTCACAGTCGTGGGTATTGACAAAATGGAGAAAATGTATGTGGGTAAGAAGACGAGAAGAAACAAAACTATAAAAAAGGAAAAAATAAGGTTATCCAAACTTGTTGGTAAAATTGTCCACCTCTATCATCTGGGAACCATGGCCCTTACAAAATAAAGGACTGATTGTCACTAGTAGTTTGCTGCCTACCTTTTCATGAGCGGCCACAGCATTTTCAAAGTCACCCAGCAGATAGTAAGTGTTACCAAGGTTACCATAGGTCCGACCCTGGGCTGCCTGATCACCCATCTCCTTCACCAGGGACAGGTTTGCTCTTCATAACGCAGGAGGACAAAAATACATACATGTTAACACATTTTACATTCCATTTCTATATAAACAACGAATGGCATAGATTTTGTTTTAAAAAGCCTGAATTTAGACATTTTGTATTCTAAACTATATAATAAAATACAATAACCAATCAAGGATCATCTTTGAATGCTACATTCCACTGTGAGTGTTTTTTCATGTCCTTGAGTAGAGCCAATCCCCAACAGCCCCTCTGTACAGAGGCTATCCTGTTTCTTTGGGTACATAACTACGATTTGATTGGGTAACATCAACGGCAGGGACATTTTCACACCTCTAGGGCCATGCCAATGCCCTCCCAATCCATCCACCCGAGAGAATATTTCAATTCTGCTGATGTGGCCATTATAGAACAACCTACCAACTCACTCAGTAAATTACAGTTCCATTTTCCATTTTACCCCTTTAGCTGAGCTCTTATCCAGAGCGTCTTACAACGAATGAGTAGGTGCCTTGCTCAAGGACACTTTGACAAGATACATGGCTGTCGTGGGGATCAAACCCGTGTCCTTTCAGACAGACTCACTCAAAGTACTGTGTAGCTTTCTTCAGGGCTATCCTGGCTTCCTCAGGGAACTCTCCTGGCTCCACTCCAATCCAGCAGATGCTCTTGCCCTTGGCGTGGTAAACGTTCCCGAAATTATACAGCGCTCGAGCATGCCCAACCTACAGCATGCACACCAGATTCACAGAAGAAATCCAAAGTGACCAGCGTTGTAATTACACACTTAAAATACACTGACGCCAGACCCTCCTGTTTGCATGTGGGCTGGCAAACTATTCTAGATGCTGGTAAGCTCATGCTCCACAGTCGTGCGTGTACCAAAACTATTCTGTGGTTGCAGAGCATGTTATGTGGTGTGATCTAAAACTACTATGCATCCATTTATTCTAATTTAGTTAAAGCAAATAGGCCTTTTAATCATTAACTGATCTTCTAAAAAGGATAATAAAAATGGTGCATTCTGTGGCTTTACTGTTTTTAAATCTTTTATGTCAGATTGCTTTCCATGTTAAAGTGGGATTCCAGACAATTTGCTCATGTTATTCATGCATGTCCCAGAGAAGCCAAATAAGTAACCCAAAGCTAAAAACCAGAGGATCAATGCTCTAATCAGAGTCTGCAGCTAACCGACTAACAATGAATAGGAGACTAAACGTTTGGGCTGAAGGAAAGCTTCACGTTAAACATCTTAATAGTCCTCATGTTTCTGTAGTCCAAAAATGTTATCACTGGAATTCATTGGCCTTCCCCTTTAATTTTTCACATCATGACTCACCTTATCATACATGGCTCTGGTGATATCCAAGTGTCTTTGGCAGCAAACCACTGCTTCATCAAACCGTCCTAAAAGTTTCAATGTGTTCCCAAGGTTGCCACTGGCTTTGGCTTCTCCAAGTTCATCTCCAATTGTCCTGGAGAAGCAGCAATGAATAATAATGAATATAAGAACATACAAGGTAATGTCACCGGCTTACTGTAGTGGTGCCATGTTCAATATCAGCTACAGTAATGCTACTTTGATGAATCCCACAATTACAAATAACGGCCTGCTTCAAGGGCAATACACAGAGCAGTCACAGAATAATTTTGGAAATCCATTGTTTTAATTTTTGAGCTGTCACAGTGACAATTTGGGGAAAGCCTGAATCCCATTAAGTGACACTGATCACCATGGCAACTACATGACAATGGAACTTGGTAGTATGGCAGAAATAACCTAAAAATGAGCCTTGTGTGCTTTCGACTTTGGACCTAACTCAGGATCCTTAACAATCTTTAACAGAAAACAAGCATGTGGTGGTACTATTTACCTGGTGAGTTCTGACACTGTACTACGTACCTAGTAATGTCAATGGATACTCTATTTGTTCAGGCTATGGCAGGCAACAGCGACAACTACCCCACGACAACAATGTTTTTACCTATTGAGGGTAGCGTTTTTGTTAATCACATTATATCCTTGATTGTAAGGTAGCTAGCTGTTTACCTAGTAAGTGTGAGGTCATGCCGATGGTACTCCAGGGCTTTGTTATACTCTTGCAGGTGGAAGTAGGCATTGCCCAGCTGGCTATAGATGGCGCTAAGGATTTGGAGGTCCTCTGTTCCAACCTGAATGGCCGACTCAAAGAAGGACACACCGGCACGGTAGTCACCAACTTTACACTGCCTCTCACCTTCCAGAGCCAGCTCCAGACACGATGACTCCATCCTGCAGGGGAGTGGGATCTATATGAGAAGTGAACAGGAACTCTATGTCCAAAAGACATGAACTTGTGAAAAAATATCGAGGCAGAGGGGGGAAATCCCAGAATCTATACTTAATCAAGTCAGGAGTGTTGAGAATTTATCTCATTGCAGCACAGGTAACAAATAAAGGGTTTAAAATATCTTAGGCTTCCTTTGCAATCAAATACTAGAGTATGATCAAACAAAAAAGCAGCAAATAACGGTGTAAAAAGAAAGAGAAAGGAAAGTTTCAATGGTGATGAATGAGAGTTGTGAGTGCAATCCTGGGGAAATAAATAAAATTAACATCACTAATGCAGGAAGAAGGCAAAATTTCAGATTTGATACAGGTAACATATACAGGGCCACTTTAGTAAAAAGCATTTAAAAACACAGCCAAATATATACCCCAGCAGACCCTTGTGAGCTTAATTATTTTAGCTGGCCATATTAAAGCACTGGTATTAATCATCATGGGAAAGCAGGGCGACAGCAGAAATTAAATAGAAATATAGATTAGGAGGGCCAACTACTGTGTGATGCACTGAATGCTGAGCCAATCAATTTGTTTTTTTTAATTGCAGGGTCTGCTTTAATACTTCAGTGTGGGGGTCCTTTATCACATAGCATTCACAGGATACAGAGACAGCAGACAAAGAGTTCAGATACTACGAAACAAGAGCTGCAAATCACAAGAACTGCAAATCAAAAATGGAGCAAAGACTCCAAAAATACTGTGGAATGAAAATGTGTGCCTTACATTTAACCATGAGCACAAAGTAAACTCAGACATGTTTGTGGTAAGACTCTTAGTGGTAAGCATCTTAAGACTTCCACATCCTTTCTATGAAATTTTAGGCCCTTCCTTTTTTCCTCATTCCCTCACTTAAAAAAAAAAAAAAGGGAGGCTCAGTTCCGCCAACACAAGTCACAAGTCAAAACAAAGCCAACAACAGGCTCTTATCTGCGGAGTGAGGACATGTATGGGATTACATCATAAGATTTTAAAACTAATCCAACTGCGCATGGGCCCTGGCAAGGCACACAGTTCACATGTCTACAGTACTGGTATAAGAGTTAGCTGACAATCACCAGCCACATCATGAGTGGGATGCATTTTGCGTGGGAATAGAGGTTTAAAGACTCAAGCAAAGGTAAAGCTATTGGAATTCATTCTGAAGCACCTAATGCAATGAAAACACACTGGACCTGAATCAGAGGCCTTAATAAATTCATCAGTAATTTTCTTGTAGCTAGACAAACACTAGTCAAATATTGGCGACTGTAATTTCCAACGTGCAAAAACCTGCATTTGTCCCAATCTCAGCGGAAAAGGTGTTCCAGAGACCTCGAGAACACAGTTTTGTACAGACATTCCGCCCTGCAATTGACATTGTATGTCAGAGAAACATTTCAATAAATTCAAACTGAGGGCATCAAGATCACAGTTTTCCCCCCATATACTTATTAATGTAGAAAAGACTGCGATTAAATGTAGCAATTTCACTTTCTGTAACCACTATGCAGCTCTAACCTACAGCTAGCTTAACCCAGCAGCTTCCTCACCTCTACATGCTACTAAACCACACCTTGGTTAAGTGGTAAATTCCAACTGGAAAGCAGGGACCTCCGACAGCGCCATATGATTCAATATACTTGGCTCAACTCACCTCTCAATGTGAAGTGACAATGCTTAAGACCCACATACCTGTTGCCTCTTCCCTTCCTGATGCACTCTAGACAGTTTGACAGGGCGGACATCTCAAGCTTCTTGATCACTCTCCGGAGCAAACACAGCCTTTTTAGTAAAACAATCCTCAGCTTCTTTCCTTTGGCGTGCATAAACATAACGCACGCAGACACGCCGACCCAGTTGCCTTACAAAAAAAAAAAGCACTCTTGGATCCACTGTCGTCCCTAAAAGTGCCTTGCTGACCTGCAGTAACAGCGAAACGGAGGACTTAATCTGCTCAGTCTTCTCGATCAACCTCAACAGTCAGGTGCCAGGGACTGAGGTAATTTGTTTAAGTGTAGATTAAAACCAAGTTCTTCAGCAGAAATGGTCGAGGAGAGAGTGGTCAGCCAGGTTTAGCCCATGGTCGCATTTCTCATTGCCTCGGCCCTCCGTAACATGCATCTCTAAGCCACCTGATGGTGTGTGTCACTTCCAATTAGGCCAGAGGCTCAATGGTGATTATAACCACTTTAAGTGGCTCCAGGGAACGCTAAGGCTATTTGCAACAACACTCTGTGAAATCATCATTCAGCAACAGCCAGCCTGGGTGGTTGGGCACGCTCTCATTGACCCCTCAAAATAAAGGTGATGATATCATCCACTTTTAATGAGATGGGTCAAGTGAGTGTTACTCATTCTTGGAATCCCATAATTATCAATGATTTGTTGGGTCAAATGCCACAGCGATTGCATAACAGTCCATTAGAAAAGTAAAGACAGAAATAAATCCACACTGCATTACAATCCCCTCGCCAAAGCTCCCAGTCATCTACATAAATCCACTTGGCTGAATTAACTAAAATGTCTGGACCAAGGTGCCCTCCAGGGGAGGTAGGCCTACAACATGTTGCAGCCAGCCAGCCAGCCACTATGTCAACCATGAGCTACTGGACGGGCCAGGTGGTGACAAAGCTGCCATGTCTGTTGACCAGATGCCAGCTCAAACGTTTTTCTGATCAGTTCAAATGTTGTGAGGAAACTGCTCACATTCCTAGACCATGTGGGATTAAGTTTCAGACATGTTAATGACAGCTAATCATGACAGCCATAGCAGTGAGGGGGGAGCACCAGTTAGAACACAGCCAACATCCAGTTGCTCCCAGCTGTAAAACATGTCACTGTTGGCGCTGGGGGTTGAGCCAGCAATTTTCTGGTCATCAGACTGTATTGCTAACCTGCAGACTAGCCTGTTACCAAATACCCAGCAGGACTTAATTAACAAAAACAGGGTGAAAACACAGAGTGGAATTCAGATGGAGAAAAAAGTCCCTGCCAAGCTGATGCTACACTGACTTACAAAGGCTTGTATGCAATACTTGACATTTCGATACATTTAATGTATCTGTTTTCCGGTAAATAGCATTGCAGACACACAGAGCAGGCTTTCACTATGAACTCACTCGGCCAGTGTAGCTTCCTGACCCATGAAGAGTGTATGAGTGTGTTTGTGTCATGTAGGGCTTAACACATATAGTGGATCCTGAGACTTTATTGGCCTTCCATAAACATATTCTATTTTCATGTTCTGATAATAATACCGTGACAAACTTAACACAAAATATGTTAGTTAGTTGATTCAAAATATTCTGCAACTAACAACAAACATTCGACAAGTGAGAATTACAATAATTGTTCCTAAAAAAAACCAAATGCGACGGATACTACAAGCAGATGGCAATCTGTCATACAACTACCAAAAAATGTCTAACAGTAGCAGATATATCAGATCATTATGGGAAAAGAAAACAATCCTGTATTGGTTGAGGCCTGGTGTCCAACCAGGCTGTGAAAACATAGTCTGGCAATCAGTTGCATATTCTCATCATCAATGTTGCAGCAGTGCCATGAAATATTGACACACGGGCCAATCTGGCCTTGCAGCCTGGACCTCCTACAGTCCACATCAGTCATCAACCAGCCAATGAAGTGTCGTCTTACTGCCAAAAACCTTTGCTAGCATTACTTATCCTTGTACATGGAGGCACAAATCCAGGTTTGTATGAATATTTTTACATTTTTACAGTATCTAACAAATAGTATCTAACAAATAGTATCTAACAAATATCACTAAACATTATTTAAACATATTAGATTGACTCAAAAAATTATTAAAATCTATTAACTAACATTCTTTTGGTAGGACACAAAAAATAAATCAATTAAAATTAAATAAATCCATATCAGTTGATCTAAGTTATATCCAAAAAATTCTCAGTCAAGGAATTGAGTCTATTTGCTTTTTCCCCACAATGCATGCAGAATATTTTGCAGCTTTATTTCAAGTAGTAATATAACTACACAAAATAATGCTTTCAAGAAATGACCAATACCTGCTGCAAGTCATTTTAAGTTGTACACATCAGGAAATAGTATAGAAAACATATTGCTGTTGTTGTGAAAACCTCAATTTGTTTTTGTTTTTCACTTAATGTAAAAGTTGACCTTTGAGTGCAAAGTAGGGTCTATCACTGATGACCAACTACTTTTAAAAAAAAAAATGCATATTGGTCACATAAATTCATTTTTTCTCAATTCCTGAAAAGTTCATTTTTAGGAGATATTCTGCTGGATGCTGGCAACACACAGCCTACCTGTGGTGGACATGAAGTGCATGCTGCTTGTCCTGAGCACAGAGCAAAGAAACGCTGCCATACATGACAGTCAGCCCAGCAGTACTAGTGAGAACCAGCCAGAGGACAAAGACTATGATGGATGTCTGTCAACTCCTAGGCTCAAGGCAAAAGGAACGAGGCAACTCAACTTATAAAAGAATGTGGAGACTAACTGAAAGGAGAGCCATCGGGAAAGGTTGACTGCTGCCATGCAAGGACTGCATCGGCGAATGGGTGAATCCAGCCTTCATGCACACCCCCATCTGTTTGTCCCACCTCTCCACCTCAAAATTGGAGCCGGAGAGCAAGGGCTCATTCTCATGTTAGCAACAGCAACACCTATGGCATTAGCTGACACAAACACAACCAAGTAGCTTTGAGGGGACGTAGATCATTGTTAATTTTGTTCCTTGCTAAGTTAAAATTATCAAGTTGTCAATTCCCATCTCTGCTGTGGGCAATATTGCCAATCTCCATTCTGTTTTTTCTTTATCTATATTAATAATATTTATATACACACATGCATACATACATACATGTTATAAACTATTATACGGCTTTGTTTTTCATTATTATTACTACTATTATTGAAAAGTGTATATCTCCTTTTGATATACCCGGTACTATACTTTTTCAGTCTGTATGTGTGACCGTGTGTTCATGCCTTGTTTTGATGTTGGTGACATTTGGGGATATTTACCATTTGCTGTGGGCGTGTCAAATGGGTTGGCAGGGTTATAGCCATCAAGGTGAGGCTAGCGACCCCAGTGCAACAACAGTGCCAGGAAAGCAGTAAGAAACAGCAAAGCTAAACATGTGGCACACAAAACCCATTGAAAAACATGGTGAACATCGGCGTTGTTATTCCACATGGGCGCCATCTGAAGGAGACGAAAGGCCTGAGAGGGGAAGCAGAGATGGCTTCTTTGCTGCTAGACAGGCAGCACGCTAGCCAGTTTACTACCTTTTATCCCATAACGTTCACCATACAGGTCCTCAAGGACCAACTGAGGGGGAGGAGGAGGACAACACTTGCAGTACACTTTGCTACCTCAAGGCAAAAGCTGCATATTGTAGCTTAAAAAAAATAAAAAAATTTAAAA
>OOFE01002702.1:6758-20850 GCA_900323365.1 Monocentris japonica | reverse complement strand
CAGTGGTCTAAAAATAAATAATTATTATAAAATAATAATTATTTATGTATAATTATTATGTATAATGTATAATTATTATAAAATAATAATTATTTTCTTTTTTTTCATGACAATGTTACATAATGCAGCTTTAATTCTTCCTCAAGCGATGGCATGCTGACTCATACTGAGCAGCTAGAAACCAGCAGGGCCATTCTCCTACTTCTTTTTGCAGGAAGATTCCTTTTTTGTTAAATTGAGACATGAATATGTTGCGTATTTATATACATAAACAGAAAGTGCATCGTGTTCTCAACCTCGTGCCTCTCTTTCTGTCTCTCACTGTGGTTGTCTCTGTGTCTCTCAATTCAGATCAGTTCAATTCTATTATTTCTACTTACTACTACTACTACTACTACTACTACTACTACTAATAATAATAATAATAATAATAATAAATGGACAGTCAGAGGACTCGCTGCTGTTTGTAAGAAACTTTGATTGGTCAATTCCTGTGCGGAGAAGATTTCCGACCAGTAACGGACACCAGGATTTAATTTGGGCCAATAGGGTGAGTCTACAGCATCTCAGTTTGTGGGGATGGAACGCTCTTCTTTGTTGCAGACACACTTCCTGGTTTAGGATGAGGAGACAGCTGGACTTTTGAGATAAAATTATTGCCTAGTGCAGCTTTATTCTGGATCTGTTGCAGCTCAGTGCTGCTGTGCTCTCTCTCTCTCTCTGTGTTTCTGTCTCTCTTTCTGTGTCTCAGTTCAATTAAATTTAGCTACAACACTACTTTCCAAGCCACTAGACAAAGTATCTGGCCATGCGTCCTGACAAATAGATACAAAGACTGTAAACTGGTGGGTGTGTGTTTCTTTCTTCAACCTGGGCAAGGGGAGGTGTGTACAAATCCTCAACTTTGTTTTGATTCAGTTAGCTCATAGTGTTCCCTCTAGTGGCAAGACAAATTGCATCTTTAAAGTGACAATATTAATATTTTGTATTTTCATATAGGCTTACTAGTCATTTCACTGTAAATAGACTGCGTTCTATGTGTAGGGTAACTGAACAAGGTTTTAACATCACACGTCAGGTGTGATGACTTGTATACATAAAAATATGGATACATATGTGCTCAAATAAGAAAGCCTATGTTTTTAGAAGGTCAAAATGCTATGGATTAGATACAAATGACTAGTCTATTTTTATGTAGCCTACTTAGCAATAGCTCAAAGAATTGACTTCAACCCTTTGAGTCCCAGCAGGTCCCAGCCCAAAATTGGTGTTTTTTGGTACTGTTTTTTTTTTTTTTTATACTTAAATATTTAGAAACTTTTCATTTCATTTTTTTTGAAAACATCTTCGCTTTATGGATTTGCACAGACTTGCACAGTGCGGTATATCCATAGTACGGTACACTGTGCACAGTACCATATCCACTATTTGCAGGCAAAAATTGATAGCATATACTTTAATATCCCGAATGTATCACCCATTCACTTTTACCCAAGTCATGCCATGTCTCTGACCTTTCTGAGTTCACATGGGTCAAACAGGAATTCAATGTGCTGCTCACACCTTCAGAGTTACCATGATATGTCTGATTGCAGGGCTGTTAGATGCATACAGACTAAAAAGATAGGAAACAGGTGTACGTTTGAAGAACCTATTTTTGTGTAACACAATAAATCCCCTAACAATCTCATTGTGGCAGTCTTTACTTTCTTCACATCCACTGGAGGATGGCGCTGGTAGTGCAGTGGAGGAAGGGGTTGGACCTGTGGTGGGGGTACAGCTGTCAGGCTGCTGGTCATTAAACAAAAGTGGCAGCCAGAGTGGCATTTCAAATTACAGTGATTTATTGACATTCACTATTCTAGGTTAGCCCCCCCATGGCTCCAGCAAGAACTAGTTGGGGCTACTCAAATGTAAAAAAAATGTATAGCACCAACATGAAAAATAAAAAGAAATAGGAATGGAGACATGAGACTAGTTGATTGATGGAGCACATAGGCCTAGCACAACACAATTAGCCTATATCTGTATAGTGACTGATAGGTCTATTGATTTAATCAACATGAGTTTATCTAAATAATCTGATATCCTTCTCTGAGTCTGGTTGTAAAGAGAGCTGGAGCAAGAATTTTAGATTAAGTGAAATAAAGACTGAAATTTACCACTATTAAGTATTTTAGATTCATGGCAGAGAACTGAGCACTGGGGAGATCATGCTTCATGATATGTCACAAAATGTTGTTGTATTTAAGGTTGTAATTTAGCCTACGTCAGCCTGTGAACATTAATGTGCTTCAGGTAAAAGCATGGAGAAGAAAATGTTGAAATCCGCCGTTTCTAATGTAGGTCAAAGGTTAACGTTAAAATAAAACATTAAAGTTTGATGTAATAAGGATCATCAGGTGTGGTGACCTCTATGGCAATGGAGCGAAAGCTGACCTGGGAGGACATCTGGAAGGCTGAACCTCAGTGAATTAAAGTCTTGATCCAGGGAGTCTATGATGTCCTTCCAAGCCCATCTAACCTGTTCTGTTGGAGCAAGGTGGAGACGCCAGCCTGCTTCCTCTGTTCTCAATGAGGAATACTGGAGAATATCCTTTGCTGCTGCCCCAGGGCCCTGAACAAGGGACATTGCTGGCGACGCGTTCAGGTCCTCAAACTAATCGCTGAGACCATTACCAGAAGCATCCTAGGCATCAGGAAGGCCCGCCCAGCCATCCAGCTGATTTATATTTAGCATTTGTCAGAGCAGGAGAGAAGCACAAGCAGCAACAGAAGTGTCCCACCTCTGGCCTTCTAAGCAATGCACAGGACAGGGTGATATCAGTCAACCTGGGAAGGCAGCTGAACATTCAATCACATGTCACCCAGACCAGACATTTTATTAACATCCAAGGTAATCAAACAGCTTGTGTTTCTCGAACCGACAGTTCTTCTGGGAAGAAAGGATGGAGGAGGCTCACAAGAGGAAGAGGGCCAAGTACCTGGAAGTGGTAGAGGAGTACTGCAGACGGGGATGGTGGGCAAAGTGTCTGCCGGTGGAAGTGGGCTGCAGAGGGTTCATAGCTCAATCCTGCTGCAAGGCTTATGGCGTGCTGGGCATAACAGGCCTGAGCAGGAGGAAAGCCATCAAGATCAACACGGAGGCAGCAGAAAAAGCCTCAAGATGGTTCTGGCTGAGGAGGAACTAACAATGGGGACACTAGCCACTTGGACACAAGCTGGGGCCTGATCACCCCCAGATGGGTTGCCTGGCTAAGGGTGTCTGATGTTGAAAGATTCGAAACACTCGATGACCCCAGGTCACATCACTGATGATGTGTCCAAGATGTATCCTAGGACAAGCATTATGTCAAAATGAGATCTATAAAATTGACAACATGTTGTCACACTCGGGGCTGCCCAGTACAACCAGTCTTCTACTGTCAAAGGCATCTCAACAGTAATTGTAGAAGCATTCAACAATACACAGGATAAGATGTTACTATCCCTTGTGCCACATTCCAGGGCGAACACTCATAGAAGCCCAATTCAGATGTAAGAATGATACAAAACCCACCAAATGAATCCTATCTATCTAATACTATGTACTGCAGGCAGCATCCTCACCCGTCCACTGACTAAGAATTTGGGCAGCACATCATAAATTGCCCCTATAATAAATCTAATTCGGCTTTCCTCCATACTCCACAAATCTCTCCAAACCAGTCTTCTCTTTTCTACACTTTCCCAATTCACCCACTGCCCTTGTTTTGCCTGAGACACTACCTTATTGCCTGCTCCTGATGATGTATTTCCTCAACCACCATCTTCCTTTTTTCTAATGATATTGCTCTACACAGGTTTCCCTGCACACAGACCTAAACCCCCTCGCCCATGCTGCACCTGGCTTACGATGTCCCTATGTCTAAGTGCTGCCTGTACTTGCTGCACTGCCTCTTTTGGGTTCTACTTCCTCCCTGTTTTAACTGTGGGCGCTACACTCCTAACCATTGGACCCTTTAACTGGGTCAGAGTCATTTCCAATCTCACCTTGGCAAACTTGTACTCTTTTGTCAGGCTAGATAATGATAACTCTAAGATGCCTTTCCCATACAAAGCTACACTGCTTTGACAGTGTGGGGCTCCAAGCCATTTTCTAATGAATGAGCTAACCAACCTTTCTAGCTTTTCTACTTTTGATAGTGGACCTTCGTACACCGTCAACAGCCACATCAGCCGAGGCAACAATCCAAATTACAGACATCACAATTTTAATTTTCCTGGAAGCTCTGACTTGTCTATACTTGTCTGTAATGCCACAGTTGAAAGAGTTATGTAAGGAAGAGTGGGCAAAAAGACCTCCCAAGAGACTGATAGAAGGTTACAAGAAACACCTAGATACAGTTATTTCTGCCAAAGGGGGCAACACCTATTGAAGCTAGGAGTGTACTTATTTTTTCCACACAAGGAAATTGTATTTTATGTGGATTTTTGTTGAATAAATGATTTCAAAGTATACTTTTTCATTGTTATTTGTTAAATTAGATAACCTTTATCTGCCAATAGTGTTATAATGAAGGTTAAATATTGATGTGTAAAAAATGTCGAAAAAGAAAACTTCTCAGGGGGTGTACTTACTTTTTTACAGCACTGTATATACAGATCAATTCTGAATAAATATGAATAAAATGGCATTATTCAGAAGTATTACTAATTAATCAATGACTGCATCTCTTGCATATTAGGTTTCTCAGTTACTGTTAAAGGAAAAAATATGGCAAAAACAAAAAAATCTGGTTTTGTTTCCGATATTTTATTTTTTGAATATGTTCTACAGTGTTCTATTTTACCTATAAGTCACATAGAATTATTGGTCTATGGTTTGTCCGGCCTGAAATGAGGCCACCCAATTACAAAATACTGGTTATGCGACTGTATAGATGATCTGGATGATAATATTGCAAAATTACACCAAATTAGACCTATATTAAACTTGCAATTAAAATTGTGTTCATTGATTGATATAACACACAGTTAACTTAACTCTTATCAATGATTTTATCATTATCAACAGTCCCTACATCTAATTTCATTTCCAAACCAGCTTATATACATACATATACAAATTATTATTTGGTCGATGTGATAAGTTATTAGACATAGGGACTGTTTAAATATTATTATTTGGTCAATATGATAAATTATTAAATGTAGGTCACCAAATCTGAATGCTCCCTGCTTCCATCTAGATTTCTTTTCTATCTTCATTATAATGATTAAAACTACAAGATCAAATGTGGACTCACTTAGGAAGTTATGGAGAGTATACCACACCTATACCCAACTGATGTCCATGTAGGTTTCTCCCATCATTCACTGAGTTGCCTTCAGTGTGGTTTTGCCCTCCACCCCTTCTGTATTTGTGCCTCCTACTCAGGATAATGAGGCTAGATCACTTTCTGCCAGACAGCCAACAACAGGCTCTAAGAGGTATTTGAGCTTATTTGCACCGTTTTTACTTGGATGCATATTCAACCAGACATCAAGCGGTACAATAATCACCAAAGGGCAAAAACAGTGATCCAACAGGTAGGACCTTCAGTATCATTATTTGTATGGGTCTCTGAATACAAGTGAGTATTAGGTCTGTATTTGTGAATATATGGATCTTACCATTAAAATAAAACACAAAAATGAAAAAAATATATTTCTAAGTGTTAAGAAAGTACATAAACAGTGGAGCTGGATTTATAGACCTTCTTGACACGAGAAGTATATGTATTTTGTCTGGTATTTTGTTTTCTATTCAGTTCTTTCCCAACCAGTTTGTTTGAAATGTGGTTCTTCATCATTGAGATAATTTAACATTCATGTTAAGGTAAGGCTTATAAGCTACTGATCATCCGAACTGATATACAGATCAAAGAACAAACTGACTACAAGTGTATATTTATTTTAGACAATATTGTATGTACATGTAAATAATAACAGCACTACAAGGTCAATTACAAGAGGTTGATTAAAACAGTAGGCCTAAAGATGCACAATAAATAATCAGGTATTCAGAGTAACAGTTATCCATTGACATGTGGACAAACATGGGCAATCACAGGGAGGAGGAGAAATATAGCAAAATACATCAATAGATTTATTTTGTTTTTAGCAGTGTGGCCTTACAGCAAGAAGGTCCTGGGCCATTCCTGGTCCTTTCTGTGTGGAGGTTGCATCTTCTCCCGTGTTCTCCCTGTGTTCTCCCCATGTTCTCCCCGTGTTCTCCCCATGTTCTCCCCGTGTTCTCCCCGTGTTCTCCCCATGTTCTCCCCGTGTTCTCCCCATATTCTCCCTGTGTACTCCCCCTGTTCTCCCTATGTTCTCCCTATGTTCTCCTTGTGTTCTTCCCATGTTCTCCTTGTGTTCTCCTGGGTTTCCTCCCCAGTCCAAAGACCTGGCAGTCAGGAGGATTGTAAATTGCCCATAGGTGTGAATGTTTGTGTGTTGGTCTGTCCATGTGTTCACCTTGTAATGGACTGGTGACCTGGCGGGTATGGAAAATAAATGAATGAATTTTAAAGAAAAACGGATAGTTAAAATATACCTGCAGATGCAGTACAAAAGTCAAGTGACAAACTGGACACTGGTTGGTTAGATGTTGAGACCTGTTTCTGTTTTGTATCTGAGGGCGCCCAACAGGCCATATATTTGACATATATTATGTGGACCAATTGGTACAAATATATATTTTTTCAAATAAATAAATGAACAATATATTCAAAGGGGTAAAATATAGAAAATATATTAGAAGGTGGCATTTTTTATGTTTACATATATTGTGAAAATGTATCTTATATTTTATATACTATATCGTATATTTTATATACATTGCTTTTCCATATGTTGCCTTTTCCAGGGCAATTATACAGAATGGAGTACAAATATGATGCGGATTTGGCAGAGCTCTGTCCAGTTTGTGGAGATAAAGTATCCGGGTACCACTACGGTCTACTGACCTGTGAAAGCTGTAAGGTAGGGTTTTGTTCGCTAGATTATTGTTGTAATGTTAGGATTTTTTTCCCCAATATATTTGTTATCAACCAAACTGTCTTCGCCTCACGAGACTTAAACAGCCTATTGCAAGAATCTTGATTGAGAATTTTATTAATTGGCTTCTTAATTAGTTGTAATACTTTTCTTTTCTCCTTTAACGCGCACAGGGATTTTTCAAACGAACGGTTCAAAACAACAAGAGGTATATTTGTGCGGAAAACCGGGATTGCAAAATAGATAAAACCCAGAGGAGACGGTGTCCGTTTTGCAGGTTTCAGAAATGTCTCGACGTCGGGATGCGGCTGGAAGGTAAGAAGGACAGTTTTTAATCTAATGAAATACAATTAGATTGTTTTTAACTTAGTATTGCCACATTTTACAGGCTAATAATTGTAACTTTTATTGTTTAATGTCACATACACTGTAAAACTTTATTCATACGGCATTATTTTTCAGTACTGTGGAATCGTTACTCCTAGAGGCCAGTAATGACAAATTCCCCATTTTTATTTAAAAATGTCTCATAATGTCTCATAATGTCTCAAATGCATCATATTTTAAAATCTTGTGTTTTCTTAAAAACAACTGCGAGTGAGGTGAGATAATGCCACTTGTCTCCGACGCAGTTTCAACTTTTTTCAGCAGTTTTCTAGAAACAAGCGGCAAGATCTTGTAACAAGGCAGAATAAGAAGGATCACTCTACAAAATTACACTTGAATAATTTGAATAATACACTTGAATAATCAAACATTGGAAACACTCTGATTTGTACTAGAAACAAGTGGACTTGCGACACCTGAATGGGAGATCTCTTTTAACACTCAATAAATGATAAAAAAAAAAAATAAAAAAAAAAAAATTTAAAACAATAAATGTTGGGATGGACATTTTTTACAGTGTACTCGTCGCATGTAAAAGCCTCGTCCATTAGGTTACAGTTGAGGAGTTTGTCACAAAAGGAGCTTTCTGACTCCTACTCTTAAAAAATGAAAACGTAATGTCAAAACAAATATATAATAGGTTAATTTCTTGGTTTGCAAAAGGACAACGTAGACCGGATTCTACATATTCAATGATGAACGTCTGGAAGAAGAGGTTTCCAAAATGCATATAGAGGCCTAACCTAATTCTTCATTTGTTGATTAGTTTGACAAAAAAACCCAACTCATTTCAACATTTATCTAAGTCCAATTTATTCTCGATTTATATCTGTCTGCTTAATATCGAGGTAGACCAGTCTCCATGCTGATGAAGAATATACATATATGTACGTATGTATAAATCACATATCTAATAGAATATTAAATTAAAATGATAAAATGCTAAAAGAAATCACTGTACAGGCTTTCATCATTTGAAATCACCCTACTGCAGTTTGTTTTGAGTGTAATAGGCAAACAGTCTTCTCAATATTTGCGCGTTGTAGGCTATTGAACGAAATAGAACTGTAACAAACTGACATCTAAGAAAGAGGTGTAATTTATCATGGTGTCAATTTCCAGTCTGAATTATAGTTTCAATTAACACAATTTTATGTCCTGCAAGTTCATTATCAAAGTTAAAAGTTCGTTATTTTTAAAGTAGGAAAGCTCAATCAACAAAGGTTTATCAGTTGAATACACTAATTGATGAACTGCATTCCAGTGTAATTTATTATTTCAATATAAGAAATATAATTATATATAACTATATACTGTACTATATACTTTTTATTTTTCACTTCAGCATTCACCACCATTAATATAATACATATAAATATAATACATTCCAAAATATAATTAATATAGTATGTAAATATTATAAAATGCTAAAACAAAAAAATAACTTGACACACAAACAATCAATAAAATAGGTAAAGGTAAAAGAGGCCTAAAATCATTGTTGATGCACTTATAATTCTGACATTGACCTGCTTTCGCTGTAAAACTAATTCCTTCTGAATAGAGCTTAAGCTCAAAAGCTAACCATAAGGAAACCCAGCTGGCTGCATATCAGACACCTGTTGGATGTGTGCAATGTTGCAAGCAATTCAACCATCTTTGCATTATCAACTTTTGCAATAGCCTCTGCCAAGAACTGCTAAGAAGTGCCACTAAGAAAGTGGCTTGCCCCTGTGCAGGGTTAGCAATGCAGACAGCTAGATGCATAAGCTAAGGCACATGCCTCTTAGGGAAGGAGCAGAACTGCAGGAATACAGAATGTAGTGGGTTTGGACATAAAGTGACTTTTGACCAATCTGGAGAGAAGATGATAAAGTAGCGGTGGATTATACATGTATAATAAATCACCTTCGTTTTTGGCTGGTGAGAGAGCCATTAATAGGCTAAGATATTCTGAGGTTGGAATTATAAGAGTCAAGCCAAGTTTATTTATATAGCCCTTCATCACAAACAGCCTATCTTGATCTTTAGTCACTGATAAAACACAAAACAAGATAAACAACTTTAGAACACAGGAAACCAATCTCATTTAAGTGTGCAGTTCTGAGATACTCAAAGTTTTGACATCCCAGCTGGTAAAACTGTTATGTAGTGAAATCTATCCTTATAGCTCAATAAGGCCTGCATCCCAATGATATCCTGAATGCAAAATAGCAAAATCCTAGGACAAGTAGAAATTGGATATTTTAAAAGCGTCCAAACAGAGATAGACCCTTGTAATTCTGTAAGGTCAGTCTGGGTTTGGTTCTATAAGGTTCTATCTGACTGTTTTCCAGTGAGGTAAACTCAGTTTCAGTGGGAAACTGGATGAGTAGATAAGATTTAATTATCAAGTGAGTTTTGAAGCACATACATATTAGATAGTATCAAATAAAATCATCCTCACTGAAACATTGACGTTTGTGGTTGGATGGGCAAGCAAGAAGCCACTATTGTCATGTTTAATCCTGGCATGCTCTCTCCAACATGGCTAGAAGCAACTCCACATGGAAAATGTGTAAAGTAAGCTTTTGGGCCATCAGTGAAACAGCCTATCTACTCCCAGTGGTGCATTTCATTTGCCATTCCAAATCTTTACTATGACCCAATATGGCACCTCTCAGGATATCTTTCTTGTCATCACCAAATTCAGATACCTGAACATTCAGCTTCTAGAGTAAAACAAGGGACTAAGTCGAGGTACTGGGTTGACTTGCTGAGAACCGCAAACTCATGTGCCAAGTTTTGCCCAGCAGGTCCTAAAGGTGAGAGAGACTGGTCTAGTTCAGTCATAATGTTGTTTCTTCCCCAAGCATGAGCAACAAGAGGGATCAGCCACTTATTAGATCGCAATTAAGGCATCCATGGTGGCACACATTGTGCCTTAAAGCTACAGTTAGCATATGAGTAAAGTAGCTGCTAGGGAATCAGGGATTTGAAACTGAAGAGATTCTAATTTTATCTGAGGGGGCAATGTGCCCTCATGCACTCCTGAAAAAAAAGATTGGTGTGTGCATATAGTAAAAATAATAAGCTAGAAAAACTAAACCCTTGAACTTTTCTTGTCAGCTGTTCGAGCAGATCGGATGCGAGGTGGCAGGAATAAGTTTGGCCCCATGTACAAGCGTGACCGTGCCCTCAAGCAGCAGAAGAAGGCTTTGATACAAGCTAGTGGTCTCAAAATAGAAACCAGTCCACCTCTTGTCACCGCAAACCAGACAGACTATACCTTCACTGGCAGCCTCCCCAGCCTCCATCCAGTCCCCATCCTTCAAACCAACCCTCTAACCACGACCCACTGCAACCACAACCGTTATGGACCACCATCATTGAGCACACTGATGCCCTCCAACACATCTATATGTATCCAATACCAGCACAACTCCATCTCCAACCGGGCCATCAAGTCAGAACATGCAGACAACTACACAAGTTCCCTAGCCTCTGCTGTGGGGAACTACGCCAACTCTGAAGACCTTTACTCGGGATCTTTCTCTCCACAAGTTCCCAGAATGCCTCAGCTGGTGATGGAGTTCTTGCGCTGCGATCCAGATGAGCTGCAGATGCAGAGTAAAATCATTGCCCACCTCCAGCAGGACCAGAGTAACTGGGGGAAGCAGGACAAACGTACCACTTTTAGCCTCATGTGCCTCATGGCTGACCAGACACTCTTCTCCATAGTGGAATGGGCTCGCAGATGCATCTTCTTCAAAGAGCTTAAGGTAAGACCCGTATGTCTATACACCTATAAAACCAACTACAGGAAACAATGTAATTCATTCCACTGTCCTATTTAAAGTTTTAGGTCATGCAAATTGATTAGATGCATGTGCTTCTTTTCTGTTATGTCATACTCTTGCTTCATGTTTCAATTAGTCATTCTGTATTATTTATTTTTGTACTTTCAATTACCCATGGCTAACATGCTCCTTTTATAATAAATGGTGCTTTGAGTGTGCTCACCTAATGTTATATAATCCCAGTTCATTGATGGAAAGAAAGGTGGTACAATGCATATGTATATACAGTATAAGGAATGCCTCCATGCAAGTCACTGTGTTTTGAAGTCTTCAAAACATCATGCATGCTGGGCCAAAATATATGTGCATCAGCCCAGTCTTGTTCTGGGGCATATATGTACATTCCCTCAATTCAACACTGCCCTTCATGGAGCTCTCTCAGGGCACTGCAGGGTCCAACCTCCATTGTGTATATATATGAGGGGAAAATACAATAATGTCCCGACAAGCTTTGCGTTATGAGTAAGAGAATTAGTAAAGTCCTTTGTCATGAATCTGCAGGTTTTCATTCCAACCAACCACTACACCAGTTGATTTCAATAATTATTTCCTCCCTCTCCTGTTGGAGGTGCTAATCAGTGATATCAGCTGCTGTAGTGTTTGGTAGGATTTTTAAAAAATCTGCTCATAGACTCAGGACTGGACAGAGCTGGCTTAGAGGAAACATTGGCCAAGACCTCAACGCAACCTCTTCAGTGTGTCATTTTTGATGGTGAGGGATGTCTGAGAGTCCTTCATTCTGCATTTCCCTAGAAGGTCTAGAAGTAGAAAGAGAAGAGTCTAATTCATCCTTGTCACAGCCTCACTATATTGAGACATCTTCCTGAGACAAAGGAGAAGCAGGATGTTGTGACTCAGGTAGCACCACTCTCTTGCGCATAGAACAACGGCTACATGCCTTTCCAATGTCAGGGTTTCCAGAGACTTCAGGGGGTGAAATGCAGGTTGGTTGGAGCTTTTTGTAATGTGGGCCAAGCTAAGACACACTGGACAGGAGTCATGTGTATGGCTTTACTATCCTTGCTAGCTTAACCACTCTGTGACCTACACTCACGTACACTACACTGTCACAGCACCTACACGTAGAGTTACAACTAGTCCAGCATCTCGGCCAGTCATTCCCAACCTCACTATCTATGTCAACAGCAATAGTATAATGGAACGGAGGATCTTTCTGGCTTGAAAAGGTTGGCAACGTTGTATGACCACCTCCTTTTGTGATTATAACAATGCCATCTTGCAAATTAATTGAGACTTCATTCATCATGAAATGGATAGTATGACACCCAAGTGGTGTCCTTTTTTCAGCCAGAGCCAATGGCTGCAGGCTTCTGGTGAAACTAACTCTAGTGGAAGTGGCTACAACTCTGTGGCACAGAACTTCCACAGAGCGTAGCCTGAATGAATGTGTTTGAGACATGGATCAATGCACAGAATCTGCCATTCTACTAATCTACTACTAATAGTGCTATAGTACTATTACACTGGGGTGAATGCCTACGAAGAAACATGACCTGGATGTTCGAGGAAAGGGAGATGAAAGTATTCAGCTCATAATAACAAATATACATCCAAATGATGTTGCTCATAAACGTTCATAACTGTGGGACACATAAACCAATCAGCCATAACATTAAAACCACTGACAGGTGAAGTGAATAACATTATTTATCTCATTACAATGGCACCTGTCAAGGGGTGGGATATATTGGGAAGCAAGTGAACAGTCAGTTCTTGAAGTTGATGTGTTGGAAGCAGGAAAAATGGGCAAGCATAAGGATCTGAGCGACTGATCTGACTGATCTGACTGGGTCAGAGCATCTCCAAAATGGCAGGTCTTGTGGGGTGTTCCCGGTATGCAGTGGTTAGTACTGGTGAACCGGCAACAGGGTCATGGGCGCCCAAGGCTCATTGATGCGCGTCGGGAGCGAAGGCTAGCCTGTCTGGTTCGATCCCACAGAAGAGCTACTGTAGCACAAATTGCTGAAAAAGTTAATGTTGGCTATGATAGAAAGGTGTCAGAACACACAGTGCATCGCAGCTTGATGCATATGGATCTGCGTAGCCGCAGACCGGTCAGAGTGCCCATGCTGACCCCTGTGCACCGCCGAAGGCACCTACAATGGGCACGTGAGCGTCAGAACTGGACCATGGAGCAATGGAAGAAGGTGGCCTGGTCTGATGAATCATATTTTGTTTTACATCATGTGGATGGCCGGGTGCGTGTGCGTTGTTTACCCGGGAAGAGATGGCACCAGGATGCACTATGGGAAGAAGTCAAGCCGGCGGAGGCAGTGTAATGCTCTGGGCAATGTTCTGCTGGGAAACCTTGGGTCCTGGCAAACATTGTTGCAGACCAAGTACACCCCTTGATGGCAACAGTATTCCCTGATGGCAGTGGCCTCTTTCAGCAGGATAATGCACCCTGCCATACATACAAAAATTGTTCAGGAATGGTTTGAGGAACATGACAAAGAGTTCAAGGTGTTGACTTGGCCTCCAAATTCCCCAGATCTCAATCCGATCGAGCATCTGTGGGATGTGCTGGAAAAACAAGTCCGATCCATGGAGGCCCCTACCCCAACTTACAGGGCTTAAAGGATCTGCTGCTAACATCTTGGTGCCAGATACCACAGGACACCTTCAGAGGTCTTGTGGAGTCCATGCCTCGACGGGTCAGCGTTGTTTTGGCAGCACAAGGGGGACCTACACAATATTAGGCAGGTGGTTTTAATGTTATGGCTGATTGGTGTAAATTGCTCAAAATTGCGAATATTGATTTTGATTTCCGGACACAACTAGGTCTGGTGCAAGGTAAAGTGCATGTTATTCCTTGATGTACACAC
>OOFE01002695.1:3912-19551 GCA_900323365.1 Monocentris japonica | reverse complement strand
GGCCCAACTCCCAGGTATAGTGGGAGGGATTTGTTTATTTCTCTTCCTCTTAATGTCAAAATGCCATCTCCCTCTTTGTTGGATGCTTGATTTGTGTGTGTGTGTGTGTGTGTGTGTGTGTGAGTGAGTGAGTGAGTGAGTGAGAGAGAGAGAGAGTGAGAGAGAATGAGAGAGAGAGAGTCTTTCTGTCCTGCAAACTGCATTTTAGCCACTGGGGTCTGGTCAAGTGTGGCTGAAAATAGCAACATGCTGGTCACCGGTGAAGAGGTCCCGCCCTCTGAGCCATGCTAACCCGAGCACCAACACAGCCATGGCAAGCTGTGTTTTGTCACACATGTTTCGTTCCTGTAATCTATAAAACTTTGAAACGCTTGCAACAAACCATTGAAAGTTCTTTGAAGTGCATGTAGCGGAGTGCGCTCTGAGTCAAATGTAGATGAAAAAATATCACACTCTTAAGAATATTTAAGTATGCCACTTATTTTGTGATGAACATGTAGATTTGTTGTTTAAATAAAGTTTAATCTTATGAAAGTTCACTGGGCCTCTTACAGGCAGATTTTAGGCTTATTACTCCTGACACGTCCATAATTTCACTTCAAGACAGAACAAATGAGAAACTGAGCTCCCCATAATTGTCTCCGCTCAGAGGCAATGGCCTTTTGGTACTCAGATATCTTACTATGTGACCTTGCAGTATAAATCACCCATCCAGCGCTACGGCAAAGGGGCCAATCGCCTTGTTGAAATGAAGTAATGTTAGCTCAGCTTCAGCCATACCGAGAGGGCAAACAGAGGGCAGCAGAGGTTCACTCGTTAAAGAAACTGTCCATCTTCAGCCAGTCACTGTGTTAGGGCTGTGTTTTTATAATGGAGTTATGCCTATTGTTACAGTAATCCCAGCTGGTGACCATGAAATTAATACAGCTGATATGATATCACAACTCTTAGGTCATGCACTGCCCCAATGGGTATGCAATCATTGAAGGAAATTCCTAAAATAATGATGGCATGGTGATTACTCAAACTGCTGTCTGGCAGGCAACAGCAGCCCAGTCACAAAACTGGGTTATCAAAATAAATTATCATGACTTCTCTTTGGACATGAGCTGAGGTCTGCTTTTCTGTTCTGTCACTAGTTTTTACAATATCCGGTGCTGTGCACATCAAGATATTGACACAGCAAGTAAATAAGACTGAGCCTCTGTTTCTGTTCCAGCTTGCCTTCTCTAGCCTGCATGGGGATTTATCATTTAACTCTAAATAAGCTTTAATGTTATAGAATATGTCAGTGCCAGTAAATTTAGGATTAAGCCATAGTAACCCATACCCATAGTAGCCTATCATACATTTTAGAATGATCCTGTACACATATTATAGTAAAACGTTAAATCATGGCTTCTGTAGGTTACAAAAATATATACTAATACCATAGGAGATTAAAAGAACCATAAAGCACTATAAACCCACTACCACAGTAAGTCCCTATAGGAATATTATAGGGATATTAAGTCATTTTTTATTATTTTTGTTTCACTTCAAACATATAAACGAGCGGGTGGGGAAGGGGGAGGGCGCGAGTGGGCGCTTATGCTGCCTTCACTTGCTCCTCGTAAACTCCTAAATCGTAGCTCGAAAGCCGTAAATACCACTTGTTGGTGCATTCAGTACTATTGGTCGGAAACAATAACAAAATGGACCATGTAACAAAGGTCGTATTTTATTCTAGTAAACGGAGCTGCTTTAGGATGCAGTGGCAGAATCAAGTTTGATCTAAACATTGTTGTGTATTACAATGCTATGCACAAACGTGTGACAATGAAAGCTCAAAACTTGAAAGACCAAGTCGTGGTTTGGCCTTTGGCAGATGTTTTGAATTTGAACAACAACAATACGGCTCCCATGCTCTTCGCTCCCTAAACGTCACATCTTGACAATCCGAATATCCACTTTCCACTTTCCCTGTCATATTTAGCACTTTGTTGAGTCATTCATAATTCCCACATTTCGGCCAGTACTTGAAGGCAGCACGTCTAAATCGACGTGCGTGGAGCCACACACACACACGCACACACACATTCACATCTGGTCTGAAGTGTGTGAAGGTCTCACCGGGTGGTTGTCGTTCCAAATTGTTACTTTGCCTATTCTTGTTTTTAATATCAATTACTCCTATCAAGAGAGAGGAATATTTAACTGGACATGTGAAGTCATTTTTTTCAAAAAATGTTGACAACTTCGCTTGAAGACCAGGTACCAAAGGCACGTTTGCTGCAGTAAGCCAGAAAGGAAAGGTGCTTCTTTCTTTCGGAGACATTAACATAACGGGGCTGTGGGAGAAGAGGATTTGTGTTATTATGACCGAGTCAAGGACTTGCGATGACTTCTAAAAGAAACTCCACAAAACTGAAGCTCAGGCGGTCTTTCAGCGAACAGTTGCGGAGCTCCACATCCAAAGCTTGGGATTTACTTTGGAGAAATGTCAGAGAGCGACGACTCGCAGGTCAGTAGCCCATAGGTAGCCCAATTATCACACGAGTCACAACCAGGAGTGGAGTGGAATGTAAACCCAAATAAAAAGTCGGTTTACGCAGCTTTTTATTTATGGAATCACAGTTTATCCACTTTCGGCTGATAGAAATCTTTAGGACATAACTGCATGATATACAACTTAACAACTATTATCAAACTGATGTAATTTATTCATTCATTTTTTTCTGAAAATATTATTGATTTTTGTTAATATTGGTGGTTGGAGGTCATAGTTTTCCCACCTTTACCAGCACATCCCTGGTAACATACTCCTAGTTTAGCTGCGTTCCCATCGGACTGAAAAAAGTAGAACTAAAACAAAAATGCCAAGATCCTAAATGGCTTAATATGTGCAGTGAGCATAATTCATTATTTTTTAAAAAAAAAATGAAAATGTGACACCTTTAAATTCTGATCAGGATTAAATGTCATGGGAAATGGTCATTCAACTAAAATTAACACGGTGGGTGATGCTCTGTAGCCAGGATCCCACAGATTTAACACCTTCTGAGCAATTTAACAGCACTTTCTGTATCTAAAATCCACAGTAGTATATTCCCTCTTCACACCAACTCTATGTAACTATAAATTAGTCACACCGCCGAGCGGCGCTGATGCGTAATTTTTGCATTGAAGTAGAAATAGTGGATATAGAAGGACAGGAGTAAAAAGACCTAAGATTAAATATCTTAGGTGTTTTTACTGTCCTTCTTTATTACTGTGTATGATTTATGTCCATGGGATTAGAAAGTGTTCAAATAAACGCGTCCTTTTGTTTAGCTATCAAACACATTTAACTTCTAAAACACGTGATTATAGTCAGTTAGTATTAAAGAAAAGGGTTATTTGTTCTGAAAAACACATGCTTTCTATACTGATTTCTGCACATCGGGCTTTTCCGCAACAGAAACCTTGGCAGAGTTCACAATATCAAGCATTTGTGGGTGTAAGAGAGAGATAGAAAAAATATGTTTCTCTATAATTTCTTAACTGCCGGGGCATTTTATGAAGCTTTGCATTAGTGATATTCACTCCTCACCATGAGCTTGCATATGTATTAACCTACCAACTGTAGATGTCTGCCTTTTATCTGCAGTATCTATCTTGCATGCAGATGAATTTCATTTCTGTTTTAAATCAAATATCATTATGAATTGTCAATTGCAATTAAGAAACTTGGTCTTTTATATCCAAAGATGGGCCCATATTTTTGTCTTGTCGCGGCCTAATATTTTTAGTTTCTGAAGCCTATTTTTGGTCAGTAAAGCCTAGTAAAAGCCTCATTCAACGTAAAAGCTCCTGTCTGCGTCGCGCGGCGACTTTGAATCAAAACTCATGTATCATTTTTGCAGTAGCCAGAGTCTACCACTAGATGAAGTGCAACGACCACTGAGGGGCAGACAGAATTTACTTCACATACCTTTTCACATTGGTCTGTCCTCTTGTGTTTGGCAGCATTGATAGCTGCTGATCACCTATCACGTGAGCCAGTTTATTTTGTGCATGAGGTTTGATACGTGCGTGCCTCAGCTGTGCAGCCTGCCTAGGCACTTCACTGATGCAGCAGCTGAGTCCTGTTGTTTGGATAGTTGACACATTAATCTTGCATTCTTTTCCATATATGTATCTCAGTGATGTGCCATGCATCTGGCAGCCTCTACAACCCTTCACTTGCTGTTGTTACATAGGCCTGGCTCAAGGCAATACAACGAGACCACACATGGCAAACAATAAACCAATGTGTTTATTACAAAATAAGATTTAACAGAGATAAAGGCTTCAGTATAGATGGATGTTTAAAGCATAAGTGTAGTTCATCCTGGACCGTGCAATGGAAACCTACAACTAAAATAAAACGGCTGCTGAGGACCGAGAGAGGAGCTCACACTAGGCAGGCAACTCCTTTTATGCTCCAGGTCGTCACTCCTGAAGCCAATCAGCCCCACCTCACACACCTGTCAGCAATCCACCTGTGAGAGGGAGACAAAGAGCACCAGCACAGGCAGCCACCACACAGGGGCGTAACACTGTGTATATGCACACTAAACAACAGCTGACTGACATGACAGACAGACTAATAATGTGATATTGATCCTGCAGGGTCAGCTACAGAACCACACCCAGAGAGTTGGTAGGGCTTCAGCGACCTCCTCACAGACACTGTAGCAGGGTGGATGCTTGCTGACACAGGGCTGGAACTCAGGTCTTCTGGGTTGAAGGGTGGTCTCTTCAAGCCCACCCTGATGCCCCATCTTGGTCTCCTAATGCATGTAATGCATGTGCCCAAACCATGTCTTCTAAGAGTTGTTTCTCAATGGAATATTATTGTCATCACATATATATATTGTCCCATTCTCCTGTGTACTTGGGGCAACCAACAAAGAACCCCTCTCTTGTCACCAGATTATGAGGAAATCTGAGGGAGCAGCATTGAATTTGTATGAAGTTAGGTCAGGTATAGTAGACCCCCTGACAGTTGATTTGTGGCTCATCAGTAATGGATCTGGCCAGTCACCCAGGAAATGCATGTGTCAAATCACAGAACGTGGCTTATTTGTAGCCAAACATTGATGGATGGTAGCTGTCAGAGAAATGCATTTTTCATTACAGAGAGAGATACTTCAAATGTTTTTACACATAAAGGCTGTGACTCAGAGTTGGCTGACTTAGGTGATGTGCACAAGTCCCTCAGATTAGAGAAAATATGTGTCAATATTAGTCAAGTTTAAAACAACAGATGGTGACCAAAGTGCTTTACAACTTCAAATGTTAGACTTTAGGCTGTTATACTGTATTTGCCCCCGCTACTGTGGTGAAGGTCACTTTATAAACTGCAACAGCTGAACTCTGGAGTGTGGAGGATCAACAAAATATAATTTATGGCTTTTGATAATATATTAATAGGGTTGTGTGTGTGTGTGTGTGTGTGTGTGTGTTATTATAGCATTAATACCCAAGAAGGCATCCTTTACTGTGATTATGGGTGTGGTGGTGATGTGGCTAGGCCTGAGGTGCAGGGTGGTCTGCTGGTTGAAGAGACTTTCCTGTAGCTGAAGATCATAGGTTTTATTCAGCCAACGTGTGTCCATCCCTGTCAGTGTCCTTGAGCCAGATACCGAAGCCCTGCCTGTTTCAGAAGCTTCCCCGTCTTCCCCTGCTCTCCGACTCCTCTACCTTCATGTTTATGTCTCAGAAACAAATTCCTAATTACACTGTAAAATCGCAATTTACAATTTCAAAGTTGTCTACAGTCTGTTGTCTAGTGAGCAACTTATTTTAGTTTATTCTAACACGGCATGAACAAACGTGTGATTGTGTTTTTCTTTAAAATATCATGAGATTTGCCAGACTCATTTTACTTTTCCTCAAGAACAGATATACTTTAAAAATAACTTAATTTGCGAGACAGAATCCTGAACATCTTGGGACACACCTCTATTTTGGGGGAAACACAGGAGCGCTAAAGATGAGATTGAGGTCTGAATAAGTGTGCATGCTGTTTTGCTGTAAGATTCTCTCTGCATGTTTCTCTCAAACCTGAATCACAGCTACAGTGGGATGAGAAGTGAACTGAAGTTTTGACTGCTTTGTGTCTGAAGTAGAGCACCTGCTACTCTTATACTGCATCTGTCCCTTGCTACTAGGTTGGAGCTCACTTTGTTATACGCAAAGAAAGAAATCTGCTGTGCTTCCTCTGCCACTGAGTCATTTATAGGCACTACTCAAGTGTTTGGTGTTACCTGGAAAGTAGCTCCAGTGGTCCAGCAGTATTAACGTGTGATTCACTACAGCCCAGACGTAGCGTAGCCAGTTCAACTCACAGGGTGGAAATCATCAGTCACATTGGGGCTATTCTGAAGCCTCCTCCCCTAACCACAGGAAACTTAGCCACGCCACAACCAGGACTGCCCAGTGCAGATTACATGTGTCTGCCTCTGAATCATACCACATCAAACTGGTGTCTAAACACCACCCAGCTGCCTCTGAGTTGATCAGCGCTGCGCCCAAGTCTGACTCTGTGATGCTAACTCAGAATAAGGATCCCTTCTGATTGCACCTGGATGAAACGACACCTAGAATGAAGGAGGGCTGAACACGGCTCCCAATTGTAGCTGTATTTTAATGTGACTTAGTTGGTCATTGTAGAGAACAATGCACTTCTCTTTGTCAAGTGGATCGGCATCTTCCGGAGCCTTTTTGTGTTTTTGTTTGTGTGTGTGATGCGAGTCTGGATTCCTTTTTCCATGCTGTATAGTAGTTAAGCTCTGAAACCTAGCGAGGGCAAGCCGAAACAAGTTTGATAAGGGCCCGACACATAACACTCCCACTAAGGACACACCACAGCCGTTTCTTCATGGCATGCAGCTCAAAGTTAAACACAAGGACATCCAATGAGCATAACTGGAGATCTTATTGCTCTTTCACAATCCTGCTGAGTTATTTGAGTGAGGACACTGACAAAAACACCTGGGGTGGCATTAACCTCATTCATTATTATGTTGCATAGCAGTGGTTGATTGATTCCGTAACGTGATACGTATGATGTACTCTGTGATTTTCTTCGTCTAGACAGGGAGGAAAAGAGTTTGGCGAGATCACGCCACTGTGAGCACACTGTCTCTCATTTTCAGGATCTGACACTTTATGTTGATCCTTCTGCAGTATATTCTACTGGAGGAATGGGCATAAGTGTGTGCACACGTGTATTAGTGTGTGTGTGTGTGTGAGTGTGTAGAAGTCACCACATGAAATGATCTGCACAATGTCACACCACCACCTGCTACCTGAACAAACAGCAATGACACATTAAATTAGCTCCTGCCTGGGGTGTGGGGAGGACCATTAAACCCAGGAGAAGTTTATGAAAATCTTGCAGAGGGCTCTGAAGTGTGCTGCTGAATTGTGGTCTTTGTGTGCTTAAGCTAGGGTGGGTTTTACCAGCCAGGGAGCGGGACAGAGAGGGGCTGTGTTTAACTTGGTTGCTTGCCCATTTGTGCCCTATTCATATGTATGGCGCTATACTTACACTACACAGGCAGCCTGTATGCAGAGACTAGCACTGTCACAAGTAGAGTGGGTGGGTCTGTTTGTATGGATGTGGAGACTATTTCAGGTGTGAGGACCTTGTTGTTCCATGCTGGAAACCGGCTGATACAAATGGAATTTTTAAAACAGAGGTGCTGGGGTTTTATTTTTGAAAATCACAAATGATAATAAGGTTATGATTCCTTTTGAACTATTTGGCCAAAGAACTGCTTAGTTCATGACAGATTCAGCTTCGGGGTTACTGTTAAATGTCAGGACAAAGTCCTTAGCATAGTAGACTACTGCTACTACTGTATGCTGCTGCAACCCCAGAATTTCCCCCCATGGATCAATAAAGTATCTGTCTGTCTGTCTTTCTGTCTGACTGTCTGTCTGACTGTCTGTCTATCTTTCTTTCTTTCCTGCCTTTGACTCAGTTAGGTTTGGAGGCCATTTGAATCAAACAAGCCTTCTGTTTGGTAGAGTGTAGGGGATCTAGGTCTCTCATTATGTAGGTGTTCAGACTACTTTTCTCCAAGGTGCTGACACTTTGCGGAGGCCTGCTGAGAGGCTTTGCTGCAGCTGGAAGTAAGTGGTTATGTGATGGGGGGTGGGAAACAGAATTTAGCATTCTACCACCGGGAAAACAACTTCTCCCTCCCTCGCCCTCAGTAGATTTCTCTGCATGGCACAGACTCTACTCTTACCCAGTAAACTTGGCACCTGCACCAACAGCAACAGCAGAGGAGTTGTTCTTGGGCAGGGCGGGCCTATATGCCACTATTTTTCTAAGCCCTCCCACGCGACCCCCCCCCCTTTCTTCCACTCCTGCTCTCCTTACTCAGTTCATAGGCATTCCATTGGTATTTATATTTCCCTCCAGAGCAGGGGGAGGCTGACAGGCGTTCACACAGACATTGGATTCAGCTCAGCAAGGTAGGCAGTACTCCCAATGCTTCCCTGCCATTGGCCTCTCTGTGGTCACGTGACCCGCAGAGGTAGAATGAAGTGTTGGCACTCCTCTCCCTAGGCTCTGCTCTCTTGTCCCTCTCAGCTCACTCTAAGCTTGTTGCGCCTGTATGTGAAGTTTGCCGTTGGTAGGAGAGTGTGTGTGTGTGTGTGTGAGTGTGTTGTAGTCAGCGGCCTTGTTTGGGGGGTACAGTGTTCTGGTTATGTTCAGGGAGCTCCCAGAGTCCCGGGGCAGTGAATGTCTGGGCAGCATGACCCCAGAGACTCAGGATATCTACCTGAGAATGGACCATCACCGGAGACGCTCTGGGTACAGGCTGGGCAGGATCATTGCCAGGCAGCAACTACTCAAGAAGATTGCTGGAGGTATGAAAGCTGTGGATATAAGTGACAGTTCGGGCTCAAAGGTAGAACTAAGGTCTTTTGGTGATATAGCCTTTTCTTTGCTTTTACTTAAGAGCTTAAGTGTGTTGCTTAATTACATCTTTGCCTATCTTTGCCTGTCTGCTCTCTTCAAAGCACGCTGCAAATGATTACGCACCGCGCTGGTAGCCAAAACATGGAGTGAATCAGACATGATAATCATAAAAGTATGAATACAGTAGTACAGAGTATGAATGCAGGGTGCTCTGGTGGCTGACTGAGCAAAGGTATAAACCGTTGTAGTTTCAGACCAGCTGATTGTGTTTGTCATGTGTCATTTCATAGCTCTCTTGCTTTTCCTCATTTCAGTCTTTCAAGGTAAAATTCCATAGAAATAATCTTGAGAAAATAAATACAGTAGTTATAAAGTTCACATGCAATTGCAAACAATGCCAAACGTAAGCCAGTAGGGAGTCGAGGGCGCCCTTTTTATTAGTGAAGTATTCAGTGATACACTGATATGTGATAAGCTGTAGGGTCAGTTATGCAACTAGAAAACCCCACAGAGAACAAACAGTTTTATGAACTCTTTGTGGACTGTAACCACTGCTGTATTTGTAGGAATATAGAAGTGTTTTTACCACAGCGGGGCTTGCCCCTCCACTCATCTTTGCCCAAGGTCATGTCCCTCAAACTGGAGATTTAAGGCCTGTCCCGAGAGGCTGGGGGGGGGTTGCTGGGCACGCATAACAGCAGAAGGGATAAACCACTACCACTCCCTTCCCTCCTGCAGGTGTGAGCACCCTAGAGCTGGATCAAAGGGTGGCCACTTTTCACAACAGAACTTTCCATCAGTACAGGCTCCAGCATCAGCATAGTTCTCCTCACAGTCACACCGTACACGAACTGAGATGAGTCAGATAATGCACCCCGCTCTGGGGGCAAGATTCCCCCTATCATCACAGAGGATTAAGGCACAGTAACACAGTAAGCAGGTTTTGTGATCATGAAGAAATGATGGATACACAGGACTTACTGTGTGGTTGATGTATCAAGATGTCCTGGAGCTCTCTGTGTAGGTACGCTTGTTTTCAGGAGGAAATCTTTACGATTTGATGTTTTCAGGCATGTGGAGTAACCTGGCATGTGTTTTCAGACTATAGATGTCTGGTTTGACAGCAAAGCAACAATTTAGGTCACCTGATATGTGTGTGGGAGATAAAAATCAGTTTTCTCTGTCTTATGTGCATGATTTACTGTTAGATGTGATTTGTTGAGATACTTTTAAATAGAATTTTTGTTTTGTTCCACCATGACTTGGGTGAATATTAACTCCTGATTCACTGGAGGGTTTCCATTTTATTTTGATAACCAGAAGCCTCGAGAACAAACTGCCATTTCCCAGTTTCAAATTGCTGTTCTAGCACAGTTTGACTACTTTGTGGGTTTTAAACTGCCTCCAGGATGACCAAAGTTATGAAAGCTTTGAAAACAGTTCTCAAAATTATGACCCACTTACTCCATCGACTTAGAAAAGACAGCATTTGAATTTCAACTGTTTTAGCTACATTTTGAAAAAAGAAATTGGTAAATATAAAAAATAAGGTAGAAAAGAAGCTTTGTGCTGAGATGTGCTGCATTTAGTGAGTTTGGGTATGTAGTATTTGGCTAGCAAAAATGTACCAGCATAAACTGGACGTAAGCAATACAATAAAGTTTGTAGCTGCAGTTTGTGCTGTGAATCTTCATGCCTGATTTTGGTGAATGTGTGGTAGTTACTAGAATCCCCTTTCTTCATTTTCTTTCTTGTATGAATCTTATTTCCCTTGTACCTCTCGTCTCGCCTTATGTGATATATACCTGTTTGAAATGCCCCGGATAACACAGAGGTAGTATTTTAAGGGTCTGACTGCAGAGCGGAGAGCTAAAGGACCAATCTCCATGCTTTGCAGTGGCTCCTGCATTCCAGCTGGTCAGCTCTGTTGACATAGCAGGCTGAAAGTGAGTGGGGGCCATGGTGACTGGCAGAGTTACTCATGTATTGTTTCACCGTGAATTCCAGGGAAGCTTGCGGGGTCTTAGTCATGTTTCCGATTTGATGGCATTTCAGTGCCACCAAAGCTATGTGTGTAGGTCCGCTGTGATAAGCCACCGACAATGTGCTGGAGTCCAAAAATGATATCATAAATATCGCCTCAAATATTGCCTCGTATATTTCAACATCTTATAGCGTGTCTGGCCACACAGCTGTGGGGTTTATCCTTCTGTGAAGTATGATGGAATGAAGTAGGTGTTTGACTGCTGTACGGTAGGATTGTTGCGCCAGGCCTGTTTTTATTGTGAAGGAATGTGTCCCTTTTCCTGCAAATATTCCTTGGGTTTTGGAGCATTATTCTCTGCCTCATCAATCTGGAGTTGCTACTGTGCTTCTGCAGTGTTCTGGCCTGCCAACTCTTATTCCTCCATGCTCAGCCCATCTGGAGCCCAGATTCTCAGGATTTCTGCATCTGCTGCTGCTACTCATGCATCAGAAAAAAGGAACGTTTCACAGCCATATTTAACTTCATTTGGCCAATGTGTCCAACTCCCCCTTACCCACACAGCTTTAAAACATACCCACATATAATACATTCAAGCACCTTTTTTACACTGTTTTACACACTACCTCCCCTGTGCAGAGTCAATGAGCTATTCATGCCATCACAGAGAAGAAATTCCTGCTAAATTCTTGATTTACTTTCCCAAATTCTTTGCAAATTACTGTATTTACAGCGAATTCTACCTGCTCTAAGCTATTTTCCAGTCTGTACTCTCTAGGATGCTTTGAACAATGACTAAATAACTACTGTGAAAGGATTGCGAAATATGTATTCCAGACGAGGAAAGGAAGGAAAGTCAGAGAATTTGATAAATTCTCTGAAGAAGTCAGGGAGTATCAGGGAATTTTATAAATGGGTCACATTTCAGGAATATAGCAGAATGTGTTTTACAACTTGGTTCACACATTCATTGCACTAGATGGTGGTTTTCAGGAGTTTTTCTCCACAGCAACTGTAGTAGAAACCAGACTAGTTACCCGTTTAGAATTTGTGAATTAGAGCTGAAAAAGTACATTAAGAAGGAATTCATTATTTAGGTCATGGAAGCACTCTGGCTTAGTGATCAAAAGTCATGGAATTTTACCTTAGGTCCACAATGTGAACCCTGGCTGGCTGAGTTCTAAACCATGACTAAAAGCTTGCTCGCTGACGACGGTTGTTTGGTTCTTGTCTTCACTGAGGGTGTTGTGTTCAGTCCGGTCCAGTGTGACCCCTCCATGGCCCTTCTCCCTGGCTTATTGACCTTGGTGCAGCCAGTGGGCTCCGATCCCTGCCCTGGAAAGATCATTAGTGCCCTCTGACACAGCTGAGGATGTTGCTCGCCCCTTGTCAAATGACACAAGTTATTGCGTGGCAGCTGTACGCTGCTCAATGAATGTGTCTGTGTCCTAGAGGTAAAAAGTGCGCCTTTTATGCCTTGTGTCTGAGATGCCTGTGTCTTGCAGTTAACGTTGTGTCAGCCATGTTGGGCCTCCTGCTGGCAGGTATCAATGGTTCTATATGGCCAGTGCTAGCCTATATACTGGTGGCAGGTATTGCTGTCTCAATATGCTGACTGCTACGCTACATATATATTTTATATAGCATAAATGTGTTGTGTTCCACTATATTTGATTGCCTAGGTTCATAACATAAGCATCAAAGTACTTACTTTATATCAAAGTTAAGAGAAGTTGAGTGAAATACCTCTTACCTAATGGGTATGCAACACTGAAAAACTCAGGATTCAACACTTGTCGATTTCAAACACTGCAGCATAGAAAGAACAGGAACACTTCAGCTTTTTAAGAGGACAAGCTCTGCCCCCCTACCTCTGCACCTCCTCTTACCACTGGATTGCTAATTCTTAGAAACAAACTCTGAAAAGGGGTTTGCATTTTTGAAGTGGGGAAAGGAGTTGATGAGTCTTTTGAGAAGTTGTAACAGTAAACGGCTCTCCAAGGTGTGGGATCTAGTTAGATCCTGCCCTCTCCCTCTCAAGACCCCTCACTCAAAAGCATTGAATTATTCATTGCTTCACATCATCAGCATGTAAAACGAATGTAACTGCCCCTTGATTCAGACGGAGGTTTGATGATAAGTGTTGTGATTGGCTCGGACATTGTTTCCTGAGAGCACAGGAACAAAGAATGTCTTATTCATAAACCTGCTTAGCGTCGACATGATTTTGTTTGTTACTGTCAGAGGGCAATAGATAATATTGACATGGAGCAAAAAGCAATTTTGACAATGTAATGAGCCGACAATTTAGCTCTGGCACTTTGACTGAATTATTTAGACAGACGCCACTTGAAGCCATTCAACCTGTGGCTTGTACTCTTCTCACCCTTCTCGCTTGCATTACATAGTAGTTCTGTTGAACAGTCTAAATGTGGACATAACAGCAATAGTAAAATAATGGTGAGGGCAGAATCTCTCTTGAATGGCTGTATTATAGCTCAGTCCACCTAAATCAACCCATTTCTTGATATTGCTGGGCAGGCAAAGATATTTATCCACTTGAATCTAAATGACACAGCAACAAGGAAAACATACAGTACATAACATTTTACTCCAAGTCTATTCCTAAAACTGTCCTGAGCATATAGGCAGGAGCATTGCACAATATGTTGTTCAACATATGATATATTGTTAGATCACTTATAAACGGCACAGTAAGCTAACATTTCTGTACTGTACATCCATAAATTCACTAGATCAGAACAAGACGTCCATGTAATGGCTGGTTACCTGCCTAAGTGGCTGGTAGAGTCAACAAACCAGCTACAGCTAAAATGCAGTTGGTTGGTGGCGGTAATTACCCACCCTTCTGATAAAGAACAAGTAAATAATTCCACGACATTTTACTTTAACAACTGCGTGGAACAAACCGACTCAATCCAACCTTCTGTAAACAAAAGGTTACATTCATATGGGGTCCTTTCTGCCTGGAGGTGGCATGCCGAGCCCACATTCTCCCTGTATATCTCAGTGTTACATGTGCACTGCAACTCCTACGCAGTCTGAGTAGCTGACAGCTGCCACATGTGCGAGGCTAATCATTTACTAAATAGAGAGTGGAGAAATACCGTGGCTGCACTGTAACAGGAACAGAAAGTCACATATTAACAGAGCCACACTGGAAAACTGCTCACAGGTCTTTTACTTTGCACAGAGCAGACAATGATAATTAGTTAAAAAAAACAAAAAAACGTATGAACCTATATCCAACAAAAAAACACACTAAATATGACAGCCGTTTTGACCCAAATACTGATTTCTTAGTTATGAGGAGGATAATCCAGAGAGCGGTCTAAAGGACCTGGCCTGCTTCATAAAGCTACTGCACATTTCTCTCAAATAAATGAAGCCTGCAGGCATATGCAGAACTATTTTCCAAATCCATTTTATGTTTTAAGATGACAGATGTTTCCAAATCTCCCTCTCTAAAGCCAGTAAGATAAAGATAAAGAGATCATGTGTAACCACCACCAAAACAAATTGACATAGTTCTTAGTCTGAGGGCTTCAAAGATTGAATGGATTTTTGTTTCTAATAACAATATTTGATCCTATGCAATATCTCTCTTTTCTGTTCAACAATAAATAGGTCATTTCAAGCCCTCAAAAGTAGCATAAGTTTCTAAATATAGTGTTTATTGTGTCTCCATTTTATTAGAAAGTCTTCAGTATGCTTTATAGTTTTTTTCTCATCAGCAAAAACTTGACTCTTGGCTGCCCTCCTCTGGTAAAAATGTACATAGCATAACATCAGCTGGAAAAACTGACAAAAGGGGCAGAGGCAGTATGCATTCAGACCACAGACATTCAGCGGCTGTCTGTTCACTTTATGGGCCTTTCAAACAGGGGATGACTGTCTGAACACAGCCTGTCACTGATAGCCACACATGAAAAATGGCCCTGTATTTTATGTTCTTGGCCTGTGTGTGTGTGTGCGTGTGTGTGTGTGTGTCTGGTGTGTGTGTGTGTGTGTGTGTGTGCGCACGCTCACGACTTGAATACTCTGATAAGGCAGAACAATTTCTTAGCACATTTCAAGGGTGTTCTTGATAACCTACGCCACAGTTCATCATACCCAACAACATGTGCTGACTGAACCATCACACTGCAATACAGAAGTCTGTTGCATGAGTGTAACGAGGCTCCTGAGGCAGTCTTGTGGCCGTTCACTTTGATGCCGTTAATTGGGACCAGTGTCCCTAGGGATGGCTCCTTGTTTTTATTGTTTAGGTCCTGAGAGGGCTTTCTCACGGTAGGGGCCCTTGTTCTGACATTGGTCCCCTCTCTACCCTCCTGACTCTTGGAGGCCATTCCCACAGAAAGAGGGAACCCCATGTAGTCCCCTCTGGGATCCTGTCCAAATGAGAGGGCGGTGGACCTAATGTAGCACTGCAGGATTCAACTTCAGAGGAGTTTCTTCTGGATGTTTTGGTGCTCCCCTTACCCATGTATCCAATAGCAGAGCCATGGTTGTAAATGAAATGTCATTTGTTAGCTTACACTACAACCATATTTATTAGCTTCTACTGAACGTAAGGGCTTGTGGGTGCCAGGACTTACAGAACGTGTTAATAACCTTCCAGTCAATCCTTCTCCGTGTTGGAGTAGAGATTTTAGGTCGGTTGGTTGTGTGTTTGCCAGTAATTCATAGT
>OOFE01002694.1:7860-22769 GCA_900323365.1 Monocentris japonica | reverse complement strand
CACTTAAAAAAAAAAAAAAAAAAAAAAAAAAAAAAAAGAGAGACACTGTTTGAAGTTTAATTCTTGAAATAATTAACTTGGAATAATAAAGTTGTATCCGCTGAGCTCTCATTTGCGTTGACAACAGCCCTAGCCCTGTTGGATCGTTCCTCTTGCTGTAACCTGCTCTCATTTCCTTCCAGCTATGTAAATATGTGGCATTTATATACATGGTGTACAACTCTGGGTGCTATGATGCAGAAATAGAGCTGCTGTAGTTGGAGGACCTTAGAATGAATTAGAAGTTTTATCTCTTTGAAGTGTGGCTACCATGTAAAGTAAATGTAATATATAATGCACTGTATGCATGCCATGTAGCGTGAGTTGAAGCTGCACTGAAAACTAGAATACTGCTTCCACTTGTAGCAATGGTAAACATCAAGAAAACGTGTGTGCCATCAAGGTGTAAACAACAGGGAAGACTTTATAGATGGGGCACCTTGTTTCCATGAGTTCTCATTTAATTATGACAAATTCAGATTTCTCATTTCATCTCATTTCTCATCCCATTTTCAACCTCACTATTTCTGGGTATATAAAAGAACATTTTGGAAAGATGTAATATTTCTGATGCTGCGCCCATCACATAATGTAGTTAAGGAAAATACTAGAAGATAACTAGCAGATAACGAGGCCTAAACTCTTGTGTACAAGTGAATCACTGAGAAAAGCAGAGATTATGCCCGATGACATGCAGGTGAAGACAATCATTGAGGAGTCACTTACCTCTTTACCAAGTTTATGATGGTTTATGATGCAATCAGTAACAATTAGCCAGCCTAGAAAATCTCCTATGTGAGTCCTCAGTGTACCACCTCATTTCAGTCTGCCCTCTCATCCATGCTCTTCTCCTATCTGATTTTATTTTATTTTTTTTACAGGTCTTTGACAAGAACTGTTTCTTGTCACGAGGAAGCGGAACAAATGCAAATGAGAAAGAAGATGCACTATGAGAGTGGTGAGACCGAGAGGAGGAGAGAGAGGAAAGGAGAAGGGCTGGGTGCGGTGGGGGGGTGCTGTCAAACAAAGACTTCCGGAAGAGAAGTTGAAAACAGATTAGAGAGAGTGTACAACAACGCTGAAAGAGGAGAGAAGCATTAAACACAGATGGAAGGATTTGAGAGACATTATCTGTGAAGGCAGATGCATACTGCCGCGCAGAAGTGAAAGTGCAAACAACATCCTTGCTGGAGGAAGTGCAGTGACAAAAGAGAACTTACCTTCAGTGGTAAATTCTCACACGTTGGCTGACTGACTTTACCATCAACAGTTTGAGTCAGTAACTGACTTCTGGCTCAGATATATACTCTCTCCCCCTCCTACCTGCTTCCTCCTGCCCATTGCCTTTCACACACCCACTCACACAAGGGTGCAGCAAAGCTAATGTTGATGTGGCCATTTTGCTGCACTTGCACTGTACTGACTCTTACAGGTGGGGAATAAATGAATGATTTGTGAGTGACTGGAGTGAATTTCTCCACTTACAACCACTGCCATCATTCGAGTGTGTACCAGTTTGCAATGCCTTTTTGATATCGCAATCAAAGGTTTCCATTTTGGTTGGTGTGGCTGGTGATGGCATCTGAACCAATAGGTGTAAATGAACAGAAGAATAAAACAGAAGAAAACCTACTGCATTGATCCTTTCCAGAGCCAGGAATCAGAAAAATACTGTGGAACAATTCCTAACCATTGCTTCTGTTCGTATGTTATTTTTGGCAGCAGTTTTCCCCCACCCTTGTCCAAGTGTAAAAAATGTGTATTGATCAGTTTTCCTCAGTGATATATGGCACAACCGTTGTAGAGAACCTGCTTGTTTATTTGGCCCTATTGTCAGTTAATTATTCTGGTTAATGTCGGCATAAAAAGACAAACGTGACAATCTCACAATCTCACACACTGATACACTCACACACTTTCTGTCTCCTCAGTGAGGTTAGTATACATGGCCATGTTACCAAATGACTGAGTAATGCAATGTGTAATGGTGCAACGTGTATTATTCTGCCTCCTTGCCCCACGTGGCCTCACCAATGACAAAACTTGAAAACATGGATATCATTGCACACCTAAGAGGCTTAAAAGTCCAGAGTTCTTTTCAGTGAAGTAGGTACATTTATGTTGTAGGAATACTCACATCACAACAGCAATGGATGTCATTTTCCCAATGGATTAGATTTATTTTATTTTCGTGATGCATGAATAAGAAAATGTTTTACCTTGTTGTTTTTATTTTCTGCTTTCAAATCTCTGATGTGAGAATCCACCATGCAATTAGCCCATGACATTTGCTGATAGAAAACAAATATTTTTTATATAATTTCACTGGTACAGATGGACTCTCGCTGGTCTCCAAGGCAACTGCTGGCTGGTCCTCTGAGAACATGCTTTGTGTTGACATGGTAACAAGACACCTCCTACCGTGCCTGTTTTCTACCTTCCTTCCACAGCTCACAGTCATGAAGGGAGGGAAAATTGTTGTTTGCATGTTTTTCACTGCATATTGTCAAGATGGAGACAGAATACTTAAAATTATCTATTTTTCAGTGAAACTCTGTGGATGGTAAAGGCCACTGTTAAGATGCTTTCACCAAAGTAGTGGGTGGGATTTAAATGCTAGACTTAGGTTACTAGGATACAATGTTTGGCCAAGTATTGCAGATATAAACAATGGACTGACATGGAACGTGATCTGGACCTAGTCCTGGTCTCATGGCTGCTGAACTTCTGCATTGTTGAAGGAAACACAATTGTTTTATTGTGATTTAGACTTTATTCTCATGTGGATGCAAGGTCGTTGCTCTTCTCTGACATTCCAAACTTCACAGCTGCTGCCCGTGTGTTATTAGCTACAGCCACGGAGCAGGAGTGTCAGATAAATGTCTAAAACAGTTCCACCATTGAAATCAAAAATTACCTTAATAGTTCCAGATACTTCCCAATACAAATACAATGATCAATGCTCTACAACTCCAGCCAGTAAACACAGTTGTGTGTATATTGCGTGGCAATAAAATGCACTTGTAGAAAGTAATTTATGTCTCCTTAGGAGACGTAAAATAGTTCCTGACCCCTCACTGCCACAGTGTTCATGCAATGTTTTGAGGCTTGTAAAGGTAAGACACCTGCCACTGAATATTTCGAAGGACAACATGTTATGCAATTTATGGCTCTGCATAGAAGACACATGGGGGAAATATCCAGCTTGCTTTATTAGTTGCTAAATGGGTCTCTTGCTGCACTTATGCACATGAAATGATAGATGTCTGAATATGTCTCTACCAGACCAATACACTATTCTCCATCTGTACATATTGCATTACATTTATGATTTCTTTTTTTGGCTGGCATTTGAGCTAGCAAGCTAGGAAGCCACATGCAGGAAGTGGCAAGTGAAATACTGGAGGGGGGGGTGGATTGCTGTAGGCCTACCCACTCAAATGCTCACTTTCAACCATCTAACAGCAAAAAAAAACAGCAGTCTTATGTCTCTGCTTATCATCATCATCATCTTTACCACCAGCAACAGCATCATCAGCTGTATTACACAAAATGTGTGCTCATCAGTTCTAAACTCTAAGCCGTTATTCTTGTCTCCATTTTCTCCTCCATCACACTCTCAGTTGCCGCTTTCTGCACGCTCAGTTAATGGTGTAATGAAGCGTACTGCTGCAAAGCAAAGAACACCATAACAGTAAGAAAACCAGGATCATAACTTGAGAGCTTCATTTTCTGTGTTCATTTGAGATACTGGACTTGTGCTCCCTCTGCTGGGTTATGAGTAGACATATTGGAGGTAAAAAAGGAAAGCATTTGGGTTAAAAAGTGGTAAGTAAGTGTGCTTAGATCACATTATGGATTGTTTGTGATCATTGATGAATAAATAAATAAAAATATGATAAATGTGCTGAGGTGAAGCAGATCCCAGACCTGATCTCTTCTTGGACCAGATCTGGATCGGTGCTTACCGAGATTCTTGGCCTGCACTAAAGACATGCCTTAAAGTGCTCCTAGTAAGCTTCGACTTACGTAATTGATCTTTGTAAACATGACTTGTCGTGTATTTAAGTACTTTTGGTTGGACATTATTAACAAAAGCACTTTTTCGGTGGAAGTCATTGATGTTTAAATTAAAAATTTAATCACATATCGGCACCCCGGGTTATCATAGAAAATCCCCAGTTTCCCAGTCTTGCAATATGATATGTCCGACAGTACGTGAAGACAGCGTTACTCTGCACAGCGCCCGGTGTGACGCAGGACGCAGATTACGTACAACCTAACGCACGTTTGGGACCAAGCGCCACTGGAAGCTTGGAGAGGGTTTGACATTTTTAAGTTTTAAAATAAAGCGAGTAGTCGTGTTTATACTGCTGTCGATAAACAGCACATATTCCTTTTGTTGTGGCGTATACACGCATAGCCAGGAAAGGGATTTCTCCATGATGGCAGCATCTTGACTGTAGCAGAAGAGCTAACGTTAGCAGGTTTGCTAAGCTCTAGCTAGTTGCAAACAAGTTCCATTCATTCGTTATATGATAGTAGTAAACGCCAACAGCGTGTCCTTGCAAATAGGTCAGCTACATTACGTTTGTTTTAACATTAATGTCTACTCTGTAGAACGGAACCAACAGTCCGTCAAGAGGTCATTGTATTAATTGTTGACGGGTCTTTTGTTACAGGCAAGTTATTGGCGCTAACGTCCCGTACTGGTCACACTGAGTCCACATCCATCATGTATCGGCCCAAACCAACTCTGAAGGACCGGCAGCAACTGTACAAGCTTATCATTAGCCAGTTGCTCTATGATGGATACACCAACATCGCCAATAGTCTCATCAATGAGGTCAAACCACAAACCGTAGTGTCGCCTTCTGAGCAGCTGATGCAGCTTGCTAAGATTGGTGCGGTAATCATGAGGTTGCTTACTTTATGTCTGTATGGCTACCCTCTCCGGATGTCTCAAAGTGTCTCTAATTTTACACTTGACACCCTCTTACAGGAATGGAGAATGACGACAGTGCAGTTCAGTATGCCATCGGTCGGTCAGATACAGTAGCACCTGGAGTGGGTATTGACCTGGAGTTTGATGCTGATGTCCAGACCATGTCTCCAGAGGCATCAGAGTATGAGACCTGCTATGTTACATCCCATAAGGGTCCGTGTCGTGTTGCCACCTACAGCCGTGATGGCCAACTCATTGCCACTGGCTCTGCTGATGCCTCCATCAAGATCCTGGACACAGAGCGTATGCTAGCCAAGAGTGCCATGCCCATTGAGGTAAGATGGGCTTGAGAATCAGATCACCCGTCTTTATTTGAGCTGACTAAGGAGGCCCATATTTATTTATTTTGCTGTACATTATATTTTAGGTAATGATGAATGAAACAGCTCAGCAGAACATGGAGAACCACCCTGTGATTCGGACTCTATATGACCATGTTGACGAAGTCACCTGCCTCGCCTTCCATCCGACTGAACAGATCCTAGCCTCTGGCTCACGAGACTACACCCTCAAATTGTTTGACTACTCCAAGCCCTCTGCAAAAAGAGCATTTAAACATATACAGGTCAGTATTTTCATATAGAATTGCCTACATTCTGTAATGGGAAGCATTCAAGTTTTATCTCATTTCATCATTTCTCATAAATGGTTTGGCCAAATAAGAATTGATCTGTTGACAGTGGAGATACTTAAAAAAATACAAAATTTGGTTCAACGACAATCAAAAAATATGTCCGAAAATAGTGTTAATTATAGGATTAGACTCGTTTCTTTGCTTTTCCAAAGTGACATTTGTATTCTAATCAAATTCTATGCACATCTGTTTTCCTACAGGAAGCTGAAATGCTGCGTGCAATCTCCTTCCACCCATCAGGTGACTTCCTGTTGGTGGGAACGCAGCACCCCACCCTGCGCCTCTACGACGTCAACACCTTCCAGTGTTTCGTGTCCTGCAACCCGCTGGACCAGCACACAGACACCATCAGCGGTGTGAGCTACAACCCCACCGCCAACAGCTACGTCACCTGCAGCAAGGACGGTAGCATCAAGCTATGGGACGGCGTCTCCAACCGCTGTGTGACCACCTTCGACAAGGCCCACGACGGTGCCGAGGTCTGCTCTGCCATCTTCTCCAAGAATTCCAAGTACATCCTGTCCAGTGGCAAAGACTCTGTGGTCAAGCTGTGGGAGATCTCAACGGGACGAACCCTGGTGAAGTACACAGGTGAGGGTGACGGTATTTATTGTGCAGGGAATGGCATTGCAGCTTGGTACAAGGGATAATAGAAATAGAAATGTTTGATTTGTAGAAGTAATTTGTAGAAGTAATCTTTACATTGTTCTCACAGTTATTGGGTTGCACAAGAGCTAACCATATCAATCAAGCATCTTTCTTTCAGCTATTCTTAAAAATGGATACCATCCACATTATTAGGCCATACAAACTCAAGCATATGGTTAACGCATTTGTGTCTCCATAAAATGAAGTGAGCGGAAATATATTGACATCCTTTCCATCTGTTCATTACTTATTAATATTACCATTATTAACAGTATATCAGATTATATTGATTATGAACACAATCAACAAGACTTAAAGCATAACTCTGGTCATTTTTTACGGTCACCTTATTTTCCCGTCATTTTCCATCATGCCAATTGACTGTAGAGACATGCCTTGGGTGCTTTTGGGGTTGTTGGGACTGCATTGGAGAGCTGCACACCCAGGCAAGCAAAACAATAAGTAGCTATGTAGTGAAGCAATTGACAAGATTTTGGCCAGAATCGATGGTGTGATGAGAAAATAGGGTCCAGGTTGAATATCGCCAATATGAGTTGAGTGTTCATAAACAGCCCATCAAAGCGGTAAATAGGGCCGGGAAAGTGGGGATTGTCTGTGATAACCTGAATTGTCGAGATTGTTGTCATCAGTGTTTTCGGCCTATTATCAGAATTACATTATATTTCTTCCTGTCTATTATTAGGCCTATATTTTGCCCTGCCTGTTCTTTTGAATTGAATGAAAAGCACCTTCAGTCAAAACTGTGCTTTGTGCTTTGTTTACTGACGTCACGTTATATGATTTCTAAGTATTGAAGTTCAAACTTTTCAGTTACCCCTCCAACATCTACTGTAGCATCAGCATTTAATTTGTATGGTCTTAGTGGTTAAATCCTGCCTGCTCTTGTAGGTGCGGGGCTGAGTGGTCGTCAGATGCATCGTACCCAGGGAGTGTTCAACCACACGGAGGACTATGTGCTGCTGCCTGATGAACGTACCATCAGCCTGTGCTGCTGGGACTCGCGCTCGGCCGAGAGGAAGAACCTGCTGTCCTTAGGCCACAACAACATCGTCCGCTGCATCGTCCACTCGCCCACCAACCCTGGCTTCATGACCTGCAGTGACGACTTCAGGGCTCGTTTCTGGTACCGTCGCACAACCACAGACTGAGGTCTTGACCCCCCCTGCAGAGTACCAAACAGGACACTGGACAGTGCATCCACTGTCCCCCAGTATTTCCCAGGCCTCCCAGACTCTTCCTGCAGCCTTCCCATATTGTCATACAGCTGGTCACTTTCAGTGGTCTTTGGCATCGTGCATTGTTTTGTTTTTAGAGGGGAATACTTTCAAAAGGAGCAGAGTTAGCTCTGCAATGCCATTACATCAAAGATTGAGGGCGCTGTTTCTCCTGCTAAAGTTGTAGGGAGATTATTTCTGTAATCTTGACTCTTTTTGATAACGATTTGTCTGTGAATGACACTGCGCTGATTGAATGTCTGACTGAATTAGGAGCCGTTTTGGAGTCTGACCTGTAAAATCCTTATTACTGTTTGGAAACTTCAGTTGGCACTTCGCTCAAATTTTTATGTCATAATTGACAAGAGTTGGTGCGGTGTCTTTTCCACTTTTATATTTTGTTTATCTACTGTCTATGTTGTGATTCAGATTTTTATTAAACAATTAAAACAAACAAGCAGCTATTATGATCATTTAACATTAATTTCTTGTTCACTGAGCTCATAACCACAAACCCATCTGTCAGCTTACGTAATATCCTGTTGATGGTTTAAGATCACAGTTGCTACTGCAAACACTGGGCAACCTGCATCCTGGGGTCGCACGTATACAGAGATACACCAACACATTCCCACAGTCAACATTAATGACTCATTTTAGAACCAGCTTGTTTTACCACTCGGAAATTTTCTGTCCGTGGTCCTTTTCTAAGACACGATCATGAAACTAAACATTTTTCATTCTCAAATGGATTGGCTGGACTCATGTTACATCATAACATGAGTCTATATGAAGTGTTTTGTATTGTTTGTAAACATTGGTAACATTGGTTTTTGAAAATGAAACTTTATTGAGCTCTGGGGGGAAATTTAGTTGAAATAATAAATAAATCGAAACAACTTTGTGGTTAAGTAAATATATTGCCGACAATGTAGTATTAAGTATTATAACACTCGTAGCTGAGTTGTGAGATAAAGATGCTGTCTGCAAATTGTTCCATCTTTGTGTCCTACTTTTAAAGATTAAATTGTTTAAAAAAAAAAAAAAAAGGATTGAGGCTTTGCTATTATCAAAATACAGAAATACCGTCACACAAAGAAATGATCAAAGCTCCTGATATTCTGTGTTATTCTCTGAAGCAGAGTGAACAGATTCTTGAACACCCAGCCCATGTTATCCCCGGTGTTTTTCATTTAATGCTCTATTTTGAGTTGACACAACGTGGTGTTAATTTCTTCCTCATCTCTGGTCGGTAGCCCCAGACTGGAAGGTCACCCTGCCCCATCACCCCACTCCATTCCCAACCCCCAACCACATTCTCCCAGACTCTGCTGTTTATGTTGTCCAGACAACAACGTCTAGAGCCACAAGAATTTCTGCTTCAAATAGCCCCCCAACCTGCCTTATGAATCTGTCTGGAAGACTTTTGGAGGAAAGCATCAAATGCATACGAAAAGGGGAAGCGATAGAGAATGTAATAATATTAAGTGACATGTAAGAAAAATCCCTCTGTTAGTTGGAAAAGTAAACCAGTGACATTTGATGTACTTCTGCTTTACCAGAAGGGAGCTTTACAGAGTGGTGGGGTGGGGCAGCTGCAGAGAGGGGCGATTTTCTGGCCAATGAGGCAGCAGGAAAGCAGCTCTGTTCAAGACTAGGAGCTTGGATCTCCCCGCCCAGCGTGTAAAATAGGCTGGCTCTCAGTGACAGCTCAGACAATATGTGTGTGAGAGAGAGAAGGACTAAACCCCCAAGCGCCGCATCCACAGAACTTTCACATAGACTCCCCAGTCATGGTTGTCAACTTTGGACGGACTTATTTCTCTCTGTGTGGACACTGAAGACTTCTGATTAAAAAAATTAAAAATTAAAAAATAATAAAAATGGAGGTGAGTGTTGCACCTGATATTATATAATTGTTTTATTTGTGAATATTACTTTTCTTATAAACCAGTCAACTTTTATATTTGAAATGTCAAATTTGGATGTATACAGTCTTTTTTTCTGGGCCAGTTCTGGTGTCTACTGTTGCTCATCCAAAGGAATTTCCCTGTAGACCACCTGCTTGGATTTCACTTTTACTCAGCTACCACCTATTTCTATACGCGGCACCCCGGACCGTCTTCAGCTCTACGGTGGGGTGTAACCTGATAGGGCTGCTCCCTGGAGAGAGCTGAGAATGGGACTTCATGAGCCTCATTAGCGCACAAGCCTGAGAAGTTAGATTTTGAAGTCAAACTGCTCAAAACAGACAATCGGGGCTCAAGGAAAATTTTAATTCCTAAAATGTTGCACACTTTTCACACGTGAGGGTCCTTGCTACACAAAAATGCTCCTGTAAACCACCAACACGCTCATCTTTCATTCCATAACCATTCCATCTTTGATTTGAGGTGTACCAAATCATAAAACCAAAGAACTGATCTCACTTCTTTATGCTTTCCACCTCATAGCCGCCTCAAAACATTTAAACACAGTTGTCCCTGGACCAATCACATTCTATGGTTGTAGTTTCTGATGACTTGTGTGTATTTGTTGGTGTGCTTGTCTCTTTATTTTTGCCCGAGAGTGTGGGATCTGCTGAGTGAGCCTTTTGTGTCTGGATTGGTTCCCGTACCCGTCTGTGGAAGCCTCACATTCTCTGTCCAGCCTGATGCCCATTTAACCTCAGCTGGACTCATTCGGTCACCGACCTGATAGGATGTGACAAGAATTGGCGTGGAAGTTTGAGTTTCACAACTCAAAGCTGCTGCAGTTGTTTTCTACTGAAGATATCCATCTGCAGCACGGCCACATCGACATATTCAGAAAGCCTATACAAAGGTTTCGTATACTCCTTATATATCTCCCACTGCTACGTCTGCACCTATATAAGGCCTATATAGTTACGCACTGTGAACATCAGCTCAGATCGGGGTCCTTCAGGCAGAATCCCTTTAGCCCAGTGAATATTTGGTTGGGGGTCTTTGGGTTGAAAATGTTTGAAAAGCCCTGATGTGATTAATGTGAGGTTACATAAAGGAAATGCTTCATCTCACATTTAAGCTGAGCAGTTCCCAGGTCCTATCAGTATTACACAGCAGAGGGAAGGGATATGCATCATCCTGACATTTCCCCGTACTATGCCACTATAGGAGTGAGCTCATCTTTTTTACCCCTTTTTCAGACAACTCAGCACTGCCCGATGGTTGATGATGACAATGTCACTCTTTTCCATTCCATGGAAGGGACTGGAAGTGTCAAGTACTATTTTAGGATGCCTTGAATACTGTCGCTGTATTGTGTCTGTTGTCATCGTCTCACAGCAGGAGTCAATAGACAGTCATAAGTGCTTTCGCAACATGGAGAAGTTCACTCACCCTGTAATCCAGTCATCTAACCTCCATCACTTCATCCTGTCACCAGAAGTTTTCAAGGATATATTCTTAAGTGAAGAAACTTGTGAAGTTAGGCTACATTAAAGGTGCTACGTATAGCATTTTTAAACATCAAAATATCATCATCATGGTATAATTACTGTAAACAAATGAAATGATTGAGACAATTGGTAGCCTCTATGTCACACCAGTGATATTGACAGTGCTAGTGTTTCTCCAATTTCAGACCACATTTCCCATAAACCCTCTTGCTTTGAATTTGTGCTAGAATAGCGCCCTCTTCCTGTTTTGTGCCATAAAGCAATCCATCAATCCATCCGGCCCGGTGTCACACAATGTAAAATTCAATATAAACACCAGTAGAAGCGGCATATTCATGTCTCAAAAATAATGTGCTAACAATTTATTGATGTTAAAATGCTTCATGTAGCACCTTTAAATTGTTATGGAAGGTTAAGATGCCATTTCCAATGAGAGAGGGTTCCAAGTTGATTGAGAATAATTGTTGCTCCCAACAGTATGGAGTAGTATCTGGGTGGTCCTGTGCAGTGTTTCCCTCACCAGCTACCTGTGCAGGGAGTAATGTAGGGCTTAACAATGATCTCTATGGACTGTAGCTGTGGTGGACAACAGATCACTAACTAGTTCATGCACAATCTGTGCTCAGCATGCTACTCAATGGTTGAGATGGTGTTTTGTTTGACACCATTATTGTAGTGGATAGGAATGATGATGACCACATAGCATAGTGTGCTCACTGTGACAAAAAGCAGAAGATGAAGCTCCGGAAGTGTGTGTATAAATAAAACCAGTGGGTGAGCAGAAGATAAGTTCCTGCAACCAGCCTGCATGCTGTTATCTGTTGCTCCTCAGCCTCTGTATTTTGTGATCTATTGTCACTTTACAACAAATTGCACATCTATGAGACAATGCAATGTGAAATGCGTCTTGCGGTACATTCTTTCTGGTCATTTTGTTTGTGGAATTGGAGAATAACATATTGTGCAACTGGACAGTCATTCAGCAGGATGCATCGAGTCCAGTGGTGACCCTACCTGCTGTGTCCAACACCAGCACATACAAAATAAATGAAGTTTTTTGTACGTTTTTGTTGATTTCAATAATCAGTTGCTACCCCTCACTCTTCAGTATTTCATCACCGATCAGGGTGGAGCCAGCAGTGCAGCAGAGCTGAAATTTTCAACTGAAGGAGGGCGAGACAATATTTTTACAAATACTGTTTTTGTCCCTGAAAGCAGCCTGCTGAAATTATATCAGCAACGTTTTTAAATTTATGTCCAGTATTGATAAGTTTCACCATGTAGAAGTCAAACAAAAAAGTGATTTAATGTTGAATATCCACCTGAAGGTCTTGATTGAAAACGTCATCTGAGGCAGTCTCTTTTGGAAATGAGATCAGTTAATCCATCCTTGTTCAAGACATTCAGTTTGGAAACATATGAAGTCTCTTTACTATTTGGATTAATTTTCATTGAAGTCTCATATTAGTCCAAGGACGTTTTTGTCAGTTGTCTGCATTTGTGTATGAAATTTGACATAGTTCTCACCAGTTCCCATACAGGAAATACCAGGGCAGCTGTAGCAATGTCACTGCCATGGAGCCTGAATTAGTCTCCACAGCCTCTTCTTGTTTGTTTGGGTTTAAGAGAGGGTTGACAAAGGTGAATTTCCATGGAAAACATGGATCAATCATGTTAGATTATAAAGATTGAGGAACTGATTTCCAACATGTTGATCTCATGATCTCATCTCTGTTTTGGTCCAGCTACATACTGGGGATTCTTCCTCAACCTCCCCCCATTGTATCTAAGTTACTGTGGGAAAGTCTAATATGTCTTATTTACTGCCGAACTTCCTGTCCAAATTCAAATAGAGAGATTAGCTCAACTATGTGCTTGCCTCATCTTGAACACCCTCCTCCCTCCACTGTCTGGGAAAATTGGGATTTTTTAACTTTTCAGTGGACTTTTAGTTCAGGCTCAAAGAATTGTCCACCACCCTGGGTGTTGTGCTGGTCTTGGCATGTGTCTGAATGTATAATGGATGAGGTGCTGACCTGACCCAGTGGTCATGCTCAGGCTGTCAAGGAGTGAAAGGTCAAAGTGAACCAAGAGGGAACGGTTCCCACACTGGTTCCCACTTCCTGGGGGGTTCCTGTTGCAGCGTCACTTTGGAGTTGGGGCGTACTTAGTATCGTGAATCAGAAGTGTGTCTATCTGGGCACTCCCACAGATGAGATACTGCCATTTTAATTGGACAACATCCGCAATCGCCTTACAGCAGTGGCATCCAATCATGTGCTATGGAGGGCCAAGAATCTGCATTTTTTTGTTGATTTCAATGATTAGTTGCTCCCTCTCTGCTTGAAGCCACGTTCATCAGTGAAATCAGCTCCTGTAGTGTTTGGCTGGAGGGAAAACCTGCAGACTCCATGGCACGTTGTTGGACACCACTGCCTTACAGCATCCCACTCTTTGTAAAATGGATATTTCAGGTCTACAGGTGAGATTGGCTGAGTCATATTGGAAGCCATTGTAAAATAATGGTTTTAGGGAAAAAAATGACAAAACAGCCTACCATACTCACTGACTGACTACTCTGACTACCCCTCCTCTCTGTGAATGAGGCTGTCTGCCGTTAACCTGATGTGGGAAAATTGTTTAGAGCGACTTGATGTCTCATTGCAACAATTTGCAAGGGTTTATGAAAGTTGATTGTGTCCCTGATATTTAAGGCAATTTTGTCACGCTAACCAAAAATCCAAAAATCTCCACTCATGCCACTACTAATCAGTCACTTGGAAACCACTTTGTTTAGCACTTGTTCAAGAACCAGATTGCTTGGCAGAAGAATAACTATTCTCATTTAATTATTAACAATTAAAAATAATGATGTATTTGTGTTCGTTCTCCTTTAAATAAAATGGTTTCTTACCACCAGTGTAGGAAAGCAATTTTCCACTCAAAGCGTCACTTTACAGTGAGTTTAAAGCAGCTAAGATGTGTTGTTAGGCCTGATGCTGCTTATTGCTTGTACATATAAGGTCAACTCATGGAGTTTTAAAAAAAAAAAAATTCAGTGTTGTGTTTGTTCAGACCATGTTAATTTGTGAACAGGATGGAGGAGAGAGACGAGAGCGAGAGGGAAAGGGCGAGACAGCTGTGCAGTTAAAGTGCTGAAGCCAGCTGTCAGAGTGGCTGATCTGCACAAGCAGGCGTGTGCAGGAATCCAAAAGGGTCACAGCTGAATCTTTCTTACTGTACTCAGTGATATACACAGAAACAGAATCACCGGCACAAATAAACACAGCTCTAGGTCCTGCAGTGAGTGGCATGTGCTTCCACTCCCTAAAAGTGACCTAAATACTGGAAAGGTGGCACATTATTTGCAGTTTCAGATGTCAAATTGTGGTTAGAAAAAAGTGTGTATACGTAGAAGAAGTGAAGTACCATTAAAAATCAGGCCACAGGACAGGCTGAGCGTAACATTTGGCCACTGAAACTCTCCATTCTTAGAAACTCTCTTGCAATCTCTTTGCACTCAGACTGTGCACACCGTAGTACAATCTTTCATGACTGAAATTTATGAAACAATGCTGAAATATAACTATGATCTGCAAAAAAACTGTATCATGACCTTGACAGTCAGTATGAAAATGCAGTCTGAGTGTATACAAGTACAGTTGTTGAATAGAGTTTATAGTTATCATAAAACCAAACATTTAGTAACCAAACATTTGGTAATCTCATCTCGAGATAGTCTACAGATGATGTTGCCAGGGACAAAGTATAACAGCGTAAATCTTGATGGTGAGGTTGCTAGCTGTCATCTGACCCTACGTATTGCACTTGCGTGTCTGTAGCATGACCCAGAGGATTATGAGGGACGTTTGCTGAGGCTTGGTGGGTGTGTGTGTGTGTGTGCGCGCACATGTGAAAAGCAAGCGGATC
>OOFE01002693.1:3243-14103 GCA_900323365.1 Monocentris japonica | reverse complement strand
ACATTCACAGTTAGATTCTCTGTCTGTCTGACTTTCTCTCTCTCTCTCTCTCTCTCTCTCTCTCTCTATCTCTCTCTCTCTCTCTCTCTGTGTCTCTCTCTCTCTCTCTCTCTCTCTCTCTCTCTGTGTCTCTCTCTCTATCTCTCTCTCTCTCTCTCTCTCTCTCGCTCTCTCTCTCTATCTCTCTCTCTCTCTCTCTCTCTCTCTCTGTCTCTCTCTCTCTCTCTCTCTCTCTCTCTCTCTCTGTCTCTCTCTCTCTCTCTCTCTCTCTCTCTCTCTCTCTGTCTCTCTCTCTCTATCTCTCTCTCTCTCTCTCTCTGTATCTCTCTCTCTATCTCTATCTCTATCTCTATCTCTCACTCTTACATACACACTCACAGACTTCCACACAAATGTGCAATCTTCCATTTTGCGTGTGTTGAGTGTCAGCTTGGCCTACAGAGGAAGGCACTACAGTGTGTGGGACTTCCTGTTTGTGGCACACTTTTCCTGTTGTTGACGATATCCTCCTGAGCTTCTGACAGCTTGCACTCAATTGTGATGTTTGGATTTGACGGTCTCTGGTGTCTCCCTCTATGACGACCCATTTGTTCTTCACAGATTAATGAACTATTTAGGTCATTTGATTGTTCCCATTCTTTTTGTGCGGTTCAGTTATGAAATATGCATTTACTGGCACTAAGGGTCCAGAAGAATTAAACACCACAAATGGGGCACTGGGGCATTGTAGTGTAGCGATAAACTGTATAATTGAAAAAGCTGATATCTTGCAAGATGTTTTTGTTGATGCCGTTGTAGGCAAATGTGTAAAACTGATAGTATGACATAAAGAAGCACATTGATTTAATTTTGTTCATCTATCCCTCTCTTCTGACTCTCTCTCTCTCTGTCGCTCTCTCTCTCTCGCTGTCTCTCTCTTTAGCCTCGTCTGACTGCAGTGGGAGGATTCAGGCTAATATCTCAACCCGTACATGGGACAATAATGCCACCACCCTTCACCTGTCACTGAGCCAAGTGACATCACTCAAACTTGCCACCTAGTGGAGCTCTGGAGGTTTGATCCCCACCTGGTCAAGATAAATCTCCCAGGCGGCTACCTCCCCCAGCTGGGGAGAGGCCTGCTCTGCACCATTCCATCAGACCCATTCAAGTTTGGCCTGGTGAGGATATTACCGTACTAACCCAGTTTGAATATTACTAACCAGTGGATGGTGAGGAAGTAAAACTCCCAGCTTGAGCTACAGGAATTCAAGGACTCTGTTCACTGCCAGCTGGACCTTGTCAGGAGAGATGATCTGAACCAGCAATTGACCAGGGCACAAGACTGTATTTGGGTGACAAACCATGCTGCTGCACACACATTGACTCTACACTGGGGGTTTACATATTCCCATGATCCATGGTTTCTGGTTGGAGTTAATATACCCCGAGCAAGAGGCAGGTCTCCTCCAGAAAGGAACAAACTGAGCCAGGCAGGAGAAGTCATCCTGCTAAAGAGACTACCCAAACAAGAGCAAAGCCAGATGGAACTATCATCAAATGGCACATTTTCTACAACTATCCCGACAACACCCCAAAATGGTGAGGATTCAGGTACTTTTACAATGTAAAACACAAACCATTCATCTATAATCAGCTCTGAGTCCTGTCAATTAGTCTAACTTGACTATAACTGTTGGAGAATTGTTGATAAAGACACTTATCTAAAAAAGAATTGAGGGATGTTGTTAAAATATAACATAAATGTGAAACAAATGGAGCAGATGCTGAGGGCTGCCCAGTGGATTGGTGTCATTCAGCTATCCTTGCCTATCCCACAGTGGAATAGAAATCCAATGTTTGGTCTACCTGGTTTAAACTGCAAGAGCTGAGGTTGGGCATTTGGATGCTTTGCACAGTGCACAATCCAGGAGGCTGCCACCTTGATGCACCTGGTCTACCTGTAAATAATTACAACCAGAACTACTTGATTCAAATGGGCTTTCCTTAATTATCTTCTTCTATACAGACACGTTGACAAGTCAGACAGGCAAACCCACTTCTCAGAACTGGGAGTTCCTGGTGGCCGTCCTGGCCACAGCCATCTCCATCTCCATTCTCATCGCCCTCCTGGCTAAATGCCAGGTGGTTCGGCGCTACCTGGCCAGCTACAGGCACACCCGGCTGAGGGAGGGCGACAACATTAGCCAGTGTGACCCCTCAGGTTTGTTTGTTTTGCTGTTCCACTTACAGGGATAACTTGACATTTTTAATTTTATAGCTATTTTTCTTTGTACGGTGCTTGTCCCGTGGAAGGAAATGCTGCTACAGTTGATATTCAGCGACCCCGGAAGCAATGTGTATCTATAGCAGTCCTCATTGAAACGAATGGTGCTGGCCGCTAGCTAATAAGCAAATGAGCCAGTGGTACTCACTGGTTTCAATGAAGAATACTAACAATAAATCCAAAAAATGCGAACAAATTGCTCATTGGTAAAATGAAATGCCCATGAAGATTTTTTTTCCCACAATGTGAGGATTGCCTGATAAAGACAAATTACAGACAAAAAAAAAATATGAAGGTAAAACCACTCAATTTCAGCTTCAAAACATTATGTTATTCCTTATGCCCTAGGATAGTTTAATCTGCATTTGTGAAAGTTCACTACCATCTCTCATGGCCAAAAACTAATGAGAAGAATTCAAAAAGATGGAAAAGGTGGCAGTATCAAGGATGATTTTCTGGGAGGCACCTTTTCTGGTTGTGAACTGATAGCACTGCAATAATTAAAAGCTCATTTGCAAGTAAAAGTTCAGACAAACTTCCGATGATTACGCAAATCTAGTTCATTAATCACTCTTGATGGAGCATCTCCAAGCTGTGCATCAATTTGACATCACAGCTTAGAGGCTTGCATCCCCTGTTTCTACCTATGGGGAAGAGTTTTTCATGTTCATAAACACTGATTGGACTGTCTATTAGAATGACATATGGGAGGCCCCTTTTAACGATCATTGGTCCTGATGTGCTTCATGTTGTACGCTATGGGTGACTGAAATTTAACAAAGGGGGTGGTGAGCAGCATATAAAATGTTGCCTTCACTCACTTTTCACCTACAGCCAATAGTTAACAAGGGAAGTAGCAAAGGGACATGCCACTGCCAACGCCACTGTGTCACTGCTGATTATGCTTATTGTGATTTATTATGAGGTGAATTCCTAATACAACCTTCTGATACTGCTACCAGGCTTGGAGGTGGAATTTGCCATGCATGGGGGACATAGAATGAACCCTCACTCTATCCCTCATGTGAGTGAAGAAGAAGATGATGATGACGGCTTCATTGAGGATAACTACATCCAGGCCAGTGAGAGAGCGAGGGCTGAGAGGGCAGCGGAGGACATGAGGGACACAGAGGAAGAGATGGATGATATTGAATTCACCATTGCTTAGAGACAACAGACAGGGAGAAGGTTTTCCCATATACAGTTCTGGCCAAGATCATTGGCACCCTTGCCTTTTTTGCAGATAATGTAGAATATCTTTTGAATTAATTGGAAATTGAAACAACTTTCAGTCTTCACACGTTCATCTATCAATTTACAGCAGCACATGATCAAACAATAAGAATAAAAAAAGATCTTTGGCCATGGCAATGATTATTGGCACCCTTTAGAACAGAATCTAATCAAATCAAAATTGATTTCAATCTAATCAAATGATTTTGTTGGCGGAAATAGATTCACATTTGCAGTGTGATTCAACTGACCTGTGACAAGTTGCAGGTGCCCACATGGTTTAAATGAACCAATTATCCATTTAAAAGTGATAAAACAGTCTGTTCTGCTTCCCTTCTATGAAAACGGTGAAGAAAAAATAACTATCAAGACTATTTAGACTATAGATTATAGACTATTAACTATTAATTATTAAGAAATATTAAGGGCATCATGAAATCAGAAGATTACCAAGGCATTTTGGAGCTAAATGTGCAACCCAGTGTCAGAAAACTGGACGTCAATTGAAGGTCCTGGGTCCTCCGGCAGGACAGGAGTCCAAAAGCACCAGGAGTGGTTCAAGAGAAAACACTGGACTGTCCTATGGTGAGACCTGAAATGTGCAGTTGGTCAAAGGAATCCGTCAAACATTGAAGAACTGGAGCGGGTTGCAACTGAAGAGTGGGAGAAACTGCCAGCAGAAAGGTGCAGGAAGCTTACTGATGTTACAAGGAACATTTGGATGAAGTCCAAAGGCTGTGCAAGTAAGTATTAGAAACGGGTGCCAATAATCATGGCCATAACATATTGTATATTGTTTGATCATGTGCTGTTAAATAAAACAGATGAACGTGTGAAGACCTAAAGATGTTTGAGTTTCCAATTATTATATGTATATTGTACAATATCTGCATAAAATGCAAGCGTGCCAATAATCTTGGCCAAAACTGCATGTCCACTTGTGCATTTTGTTTGTATGCGTCTAACCCCCTGAATCACCAATTATCCACTCCTACTTTCAAAATGTCCTAATTACATGAAATGCTAATTATGGATGAAAAGATGACAATTGGTAAATAGCTGGAAAATTTGCAATCACCAATTATCCACTCCTACTTACACAAATGTAGCTAATTATGGATGAAAGGATGTCAATTAGCAAGTGGCTATGGTTAGGAAAAGAGCCAGCAAAGATATTTGAAAGTCAGCGCTCAAGAGCAACTTCACGTGAAAGCAGCAGAAAGTGACTTCAAGGAACAGTTTTATTATTATGGTAGTAGTTCTCAGTGGGTCTGAAGACCTTGAGAAATCCTTCAGAGGGTTTCAGGGTATTCTCAGGACAATGAATAAAATTGATTTTGCTCTTATTTCATGTAGTTTTCAGTACATTGACAGAATAATCATCAGTTTCTGACTGTCATTTCCTCACTTATAAGCGGTAATCAAAGCAATGAAATTTAGAAAAAGGGGGAAATTCAGATCAAGGGGCCTGCTGTTACATAAACCTAGGGTCCTAAGCCAAACATCTATCTGTTTGAGGATCCGTGCCCACATGCTCATTGATTTGGCAGCTCTAGATATGAAAAATATCCCTCTCTGAATTTGTTTTGCAGCGATACCCCACACTGTGGTAAATCAAAACAGAACTATCAAATAACCAACACTTCACTTTGTACTGTCATGTTTCTGCCGGTGTTATCTAATCAAAGGAGTATTCATGAATGTATAATGTGACTCTAGAAAAATATGTTATAATTGACAAAGCCTATATGAAATTGTTTGCTTTTTGTATGTATTTGTGTTGTAAAAATGTCATTTAACCTTAAAGAATGATGTTGTATGGTACAGATTTGCACTAATATAATGGTAACCAGGCCAGAAGTTCCTGCACCTAGTTCAATAAAATTTCAATTATGAGTGGAACAATAACTCTTGGGCTGCATGATGTAAGTCTATCTTTACCTTTTGTAACGGGGACAGGGACATAGTGAAGGGTAAACTCACTTGAACTCAGTTTACCCACCTTTTTGGTCTAAGTACTATCGAATTGATGTGTGTCATATGTGTTTAAGGTTTTTTTTAAAGACTTCTCTGAAAGTATAGTTGGAAAATATAATTGGTTGTTTGCCTCACGATGATCACCGGCTAGTTTAGATTGGTTTAGTCTGTTTGCATTTCCAAAATAAGAAATCTAGAAGAAACCAGAGAATAAATGCATGGCTTTTGCAGGTGAGATAAAAACACCCAAGGGGCTTACAAAGGCATCTGATCTAAAAAAAAAAAAAAAAAAAAAAAAGAAAACACCCAAATAACAATTATAATACATGGAGAGTGTGACAAAAAAAATAGCATAGTGAAAAGAAGAAAAATACATTCAAATATGCCTTATCCAAAAATGAACTCAAGGAGAAAAGTGAGAGTATGGTTGGTGTGTGGATTTTTAGCAAGACTACGAATATTAGGGTGAAAAGTTGAGAAAAAGCGATGTTGAATTCTCATGTAGCTTTATGAAAAGCTATGTCAAGAAAAGCTCCAGAAGTTAGAATCCTCCTATCATCCTAGTTAGGCTTGTAAAGCCCTTTGAGGCTTGTTTGTGATAAAGGGCTATATTAAATAAAATAAACTTGACTTGACTTAGAATCTGGGTCAAAAAGTTCAGTATACTTAGAGAGACATGATGGTTCAAATCAATAGGATTAAATACCAGATGGTTTGAAAGATATGTCCTCACATAATAATGCTTAACACTCATGATTTCAATGAGGAAACAAATTCATCATTTTTTTAACTGTTGATCTCAAGTGTACATTTGATATTGAAGGATCTTTTACAGCAGGAACAGTGATAATAGCAGATATGACTTTATCACAGCATGTAGAGCATGAAGTAATTCAGCTCATCACGAGTATAGAAGTGCTCATGAATCGACAGCCATTAACCATCACTACATCACTGATCGCATCAATAATTAGGCGATAGAAAAAAGTTACTATGGTGTACAGAGAAAGACACACAAAAAGACGCTCGGAGCGTATGGTGAATCCTGGTATCCTCTTGATGAAAGCGGTCTGACAGGTCTGTGTGTGTTGAAGCGAACAGGCGAGGCGCCTACCCGGAAACAAGCTGCGTCAAGCCGCCAGACACAGCCGGATTCGTACCGGAAGTTAGGCGAATTGGTCTTCTAAATAAAAGTGCAGAATTAGTTATTGTCACGTGTTGAGGTGTACAAAACAACAAAACACTCAGATAGAATCATTACACTGATTATAGACTGAAACTAAAATATCTAAAATAGTCCACTTCAACCCACAGCTTTGGCACAATTGTTCCTAAAGACAAGAAGTTATATACTAGGAGCCTCAGTCAATGGAGTCAGTCGGTATAAGCTGCCACCGGAAGTCGTATTTCTTTCGTCGTGGCTGACTTGACACTCCAGTCCGGAAAACCAGCGCGTTGCAGTCAAACACAACGACTGACACAGTGCAAGAGGGGAGGGAGAGGATGGGAGCGACTATTAGCCCAATTAAGTGACCCATATTTTACGGAAGTACAGTGAACCCAGCTTTTCTCTAGTCTAATTCTTGTAGTCGGAGGATTTTTCTTTACCAAGATGTCGGCGTCTGCGATATTTATCCTGGACCTGAAAGGAAAGGTGAGTTTTTGCGACTTGTTGGTGGTAAGTTGGCATAAGGATATCTATCAACAACCACGGAGCACCTGCTAGAATAGGCGAGAAGTAGCTCGTGCAAAGCGCTTGAATGACAAAGAAAACACTATAGTAGACACTATAGTAGAGTTTGATTTTGTTGGCGTATATCATGTATTTGTGCCATACAAGCCACTTGTAGCCCATATTTAAATGTCTGGACAAAGATATTCTTTTCTCTACCCACCATGTAAGAGAGACAGCAGATAAGCATAACTTGCCAAACTCGTTTCAGTATACACAGAAAGGCTTGTTCTTGTGCAGCGAGGCAGCCCTACAGTGTGTGATGTGTCCTGTTTCAAAGTTTAAAGCCGTGTCGGTTGTGGTAGCCATACATTTAGCCTATTATATCTCATCCAGGAAAATAAATCATTTACACTCCAATATATGTTTAGACATATGTTTAAAAAATGTTTTGAGTTGCGCAATTCTATTTTGGATATGCTATATGTTGTCAACAGCAAATGGGAATAAAATATATTTCTAATGAATGTGATCTATACGTGTAACGTTACAGTATTTGGCCAGTTGTATATTGTGAAACATGTAGCATACTACTTGAAACATACTCTGAAGTATATGTGAAATGATGTTGTTTTTCAGTATGGCACTGATAAATTAGGATGCTGAAATGGGCCATGCTATTGATTGATCTGTTTTATGTGAGGAGGGGAGTAACAGAAATGCTGAAGTAGTCCCATGTGTTGGACAAAGTCAGCCAGGGGGATGGATCAGTCCCTCATAGCCTGGGTGTCTGATTGTGCTGATTAAAGGTTCTCTCTTTTCTTGGCCCCGAGGCGATTCAGTAGCCATTCACTTTCAGCTCTCTCTGGCTTTCACTCTCTCTCTCTCTCTCTGCCCTCACCAGACCAGGCCTCCCATCCTCCAGAAAAAGGAGGCACTTTGTGTACCGTGGGATAAAAGTGTATTTTAAATGAAATGCAAAAGGGAGATGAAAAGATTCAAAATGATGGTGGAACACCCGAAGATAACCAGGAACCACATGTGCACGTATATGTAGACAATCACGCAGGCAATCTCACAGTATACACAGAGGTACACACACACACACACACGCACACACTGTAGAAGCCGGTTTCCACCTCTGCCCTTTACCTCTCCACCCTCAGGCAGCGCCCCTCCCTCCCCATCACAGCTCCTGGGCTCTAGACTGCAGGCTGCTGGCTGTTTTTTTGCAGACTGATGGGGCCTAATTATCTACAAAACGATGTTATGCCATTCAAATCAGCACGGCACCAGTTGTTCCTGGTGCTTCCCAATAAGATGTTCAATTAGAGGATGTTTCCAGGCAAGAGTTTTGGGTCGTAATGTATAGCAGCAAATTATAGGCTTAAAAAGTTCCAGATTCCTCAGTAGTGTTAACATTTTAAGACACAGGTCTTTGGTTCTTATAAATGGGACTGTAGCTCTCAGTTGGTTCTTTATCATAGTCTTTGAATGGAGACATTCAAGTTCAGTGCTTGTGCTGTAATGAACCTCTTGCTCCTCGGAAAACGTGGCACTGTGAGTCAGCATAATGTTAAATGGTTGCAAGTGATAGATCAATTCAATTGCACCTATTTGCATTCTTGAATGATCCATTATCTCACCCACAATGATCGCGCCTTATTCTATGTGATGTTTTTCTTAGAGTGATATTGGAGATTGGTACTGTGGTTGTTATACAAACAGTTGATGTGTAATACAAATTGACATTAGCGCTATAGATTTTTTTTCTGTGTCTGTTTGCCTTCAAATGAGGTGTCCTCTGTTTGCCATTCACCTTTAGAGGTCAGCGGCATGGTTACCATTGATTTCCAACAGTTCCTGATTGGCCTGTGTGTCAGATTAACAAACTTCCCCTGAAGCCTTTCTGAATTCCCTGGGAAAAAAAACATCAAGGCCACCAGTCCCAGTGCATTCGTTTATTGAGCACGAGCGCAGCAATGAGATCAGTGGTTCCTCTAGATTCATTCAGCAGTGGTGGGAAAACCACAATAAGATAATGTTCTGTAGTGGAAACGTTAAATGTAACGTTTAGCGCAATTTCCCACAAACAAATACACAACTGTTGTTTAGACTTACTGATTTTATAAAAGTTTTTAAAGTATCTATATAAGAACAGTTTTTGTAATTTAGAACTGAAATAGGGACCACAACTTATATTGCCTTCACATTCAAAAGCAAAACAAATCAAAAAGGAAGAGAAAGTAGAGGAACCACTGCACCGAACAGGACTATGTATAGTGTATTTAGTCACTGCTTACCTCTAAAGGTGAGTTAAGCTGTTATTGACACTAGGATATGTGTGTTTACCAGTAAGGTGGCGCAACCTGGAAGAGGTTAACAAAAGTTAAGCTAAGCCTTGGATTATTGACTATCTGCACATGCTTAGGGGCATGAAATCGGATAACTGTTTGTATGAAGTGTTCTATATGATGTGTGCTGTAACTGCTGAGTTAAATGATTTGTGTTTTTACTTTTCATTCAAAAATTTTAACCAAACTATTGACTCTGCTCGAGGCGAGACGTAAGCTTTGCGTTAGTCCAAAACATGTCTGTGATTGCAGCCAGGCCATAAGCATCACGGCTGCCAGGCTCTCAGACACACGTATGTAAGTCAAAGGATGAACCGCCAAGTCTCCTGTCTCACCGTGTCCTTATCCTCACCTTCAACTGTCAGCTGCAGAGTTGGCAGACTGAAAATGGCTCTCAACAACAAAAGTGTCTGAATGGCAATAAAAGTCCACCTACTTACCTACCTTGTCATCATAAATGTGCTTGATTAAATCTCCGGGATGGATAGCGGTATTGGGAGATGATGATAATGTGCGGTTTGCTTGATGATTCATTTCTTTATTGTTTTGAACATTACACATTGTAGAAAGCTGAAGCCAATAGTGATTCCTCCTGCATGTTTTCCTTTCAAGCCACAGTGCCACTTTGTGGCCGTTTTCCAGCTGCAAATGTGTGTCCTTCCTAGTATTTTTGTCTAAATTAAATCAAAACGCAAAAATGACGTTGTGACATCAGCCTATTTTAGATAGATATAGCATATGTATCCTGGATGTGTGTTTTGTTGTTTTTCACCGTTGTCTTTATTAAGTGTGTATTGTAAACCCTCTTGTGGACTCATTTGTTGTGAGAAGACAGTGTTCATTAAAACCATCAATATCAATCACCTGTCCATACTGCCCTAACTGGTACTATGCAAGTAAATCTGCTGATCTTGTTCTGCTCGTGTCCGACAGACTATCTATCAAGAAATTGTTCTGCCAGTGAAATCTCTCCTGATTGGATGTTCAATAATGTCGTCCAACAAAGCCAACATGCAATTCAAAGTAGTAAGAAGAGTTTTGGCCAATATCATTTTACAGCAAAGTTTAGTTCCAGGAAGTAAAACCCAAGTCATTAGAAGCTAGTTCCATGCCCCTCAGTGTTGCAACTTTTCTTTAGATACAAAGATTTTCGGATACCTCATTCTCTCTCTCTGGTGACCTTTTCGCTCTGTGGTTTCCGTCTCCTCTCACAGAAGCTGAGCAGTGGCCTGTTCATGTCCTTTTCTCTCGCCCAGATTACTTTACTCTCCTGCTATTTCCTTTTTTCTTTCTTCTTCTTTTGTTGTCTCTGCCCCTGAGTGACCCCTGCACAATAGAGACTCCCCTATTAAAGAAGG
>OOFE01002689.1:4104-19000 GCA_900323365.1 Monocentris japonica | reverse complement strand
GCCAAGACAATGCAGGAAGACAACTCTGTGAATGTCCTTGAGTGGCCCAGCCAGAGCCCTGACTTGAACCCAATTGAACATCTCTGGAGAGACCTGAAAATGGCTGTCCACCAACAGTCCCCATCCAACCTGACAGAGCTTGAAGAGAAGACTAGCAGAGAAGACTAGCAGAAAATCCCCAAATCCAGGTGTGCAAAGCTTGTCGTGTCATACCCAAGAAGACTCGAGGCTGTAATCGCTGCCAAAGGTGCTTCAACTAAGTACTGAGTAAAGGGTCTGAATACTTATGTCAATGTGATGTTTCAGTTTTTCCTCTTTAATAAATCTGCAAAAATTTCTAAAATTCTGTTTTCACTTTGTCATTATGGGGTATTGAGTGTAGATTGATGAGGGGGAAAATGAATTTAAACAATTTTAGCATCAGGCTGCAACATAACAAAATGAAAAAAGTGAAGGGGTCTGAATACTTTCTGAATGCACTGTATGTGTCCACCTTTCTATTGATCAAAGCCTAAAGATGAGCTATAGAGACTGTTTGCAAATGCATTTTGAACTATCATTAGCTGGACTCCCAAAACTGTTATACTGTTTTGTAAATACATGGCTCCTTTTTATTTTTCCCCCAGACATCTCACTGTTGAAATGCTTGATGTAAAGATTTGTGCTTGTGTTTACTGGCTGAGTGTGTTGTTTAAAGAGGGATTCCACTTCATTTAAGAATTCCTGTTATTCCTATGGTCTAGCACTGTGATACAGTATGAGGCCTCTCAAAAGACAGAAATCAGACTCAAATCTGTCACGTCATCAAGATGTAGCATGTTCACAAATTACAATGTGACTGTCTTAGACCATAGGAATAACATAAATGTTAAATTGAGTGGTATTCCTCTTTAATATTAGGTACCCTGAGCCATGAAAGTTGAGTTTCATTCCATTGTTAAATCCTCACTGAGTTGAATTATGTTTTTTAGACTTCCAGAAAAAGCTTGACATTTAATTAAAGATGTAAAGCCACTGAAGCTGTAATTGTACTTTAATTTGACTAATGTTTAATGAGTAAAAAAAAAAAACATTACAAAAGTCAACTTTTACAAATGAAATCCATAAATCATACACTCATATGCAATTCAAAGTCAAGACTTTCATAAGACTATAAAGTTGTACAGGGAATTTACCAAAAAACAGGCCACATTATTTAAAGTTGTCTGAATTATTTTTGTGGCGTCAGGAAAAAAACACCATCACTGTATGTTTCAGTCTTTCTACTGTGTGTGTGTGTGTGTGTATATATATATATATATATGTTGCTGATTTGGAAGAATTATTTGGTTATTATTGATTTTCCATGCCGCTCTTCTCCTGCGATAACTGCAAAGCAAAGGAAATCCTCCATGTTGAAGTTTAAGTTCCAGTCCAGTTCCATTTGATTCCATGTCGGCCACACAAAACAGTGGCACACTTACATGGACACACACTTATGAGACATTACTAACACTAACCTTTATATCCCACTAGAATACAAACTGTGTGAAGATGTTTAATGTGCCAAACTGTATCCAGTTTTCTCCAGTGCTTCATGGTTTCTCTATGGAGGTGGTCCCATGTCCGTTGAGGTGGTGCTGGGCATTTGTTTCCTGTGAGGGAGGTCCATCGATGTTCTCTACATCCCCGTGAGCAGAACTGCAGCCAGTGCCTGGGGAGGCCCAACTGTCCTGCCGCCGGTACGCCTCACACAAGGGAAGGTCAGTGCTGTCCCACTGACTGTAGCTTTCCAGAACAGAAACCAATAGGAGGCACAGAATCAGCGCAGCACAGAAAGAGAGGAGCAGACAAAAGCGCCAAGTCAGAATAAGCACAATCATACACATACAGAAGAGTACATGAAGGCACACATACGATAGGACACAAAAAAGAATGTTATGCAAAAGCATTGGAAACAACAGCCAGTATGAAGGGAAAGCTTAGCTCTTCTGTTATTGCCTTACAGAGGCCTGCAATATATATAGTGCTATGTGGGTCAGATGTGGATACTTTTATTTTATCAGACTATATCTGGAAAAGAAATGGGACACCTGAAATGCCATTTGGGACTGCTCTATTACAACTCTACTAGATAGTGTACACAGAGGTATGACTGTATAAATTTTAACTTCAGCAAAAAAGTGGAATTAGCTGCTGATGAAGGAGAAAGAAGAGCAAGGAAGAAAACAGCCCCACACCTTGGCATACCCAACGCAGTATTGAGCCACTTCTCAATGCTTTCTTAAGGAAACAACAAATTAGACAAACTACTACAATGTTTCGTCTCTACTTTATTTCTTAATTGTTGTGGGTCTATGTAGATAGCCGAGACAGACTGGTACAAATGTGTGCCACAGTGCCATGTGATCGACACATGGCACAGTTACAGTTTGGGTCACTTGAGGTCAAAGGACGGAATCTACAAAAATTAAACCCTTAATAGCTTTTACAGAAACGCTCCACTTAGAGAAATACGATTAGCTTCAAATTTGACCTCAAATATACAATCTACCCCAAACATGCTTCCACCATTGCTACTTAAAATTTAGCATACAGGGTATCACCTTTACATTTATGATTTAAATATATATATATATAAATATATAAATAATCTTCAAATGAAAACAAACTGTATAAAATATTTTCAAATATTTCAAATATTTTCTATTTTCAATATAGTTTTGGTTCTTTCAACGTATATTTCCTCCAGAAGGTATTTTATTCCCTTTCCCTGCAAAGCCTCATGTTGCAAAGACTTAACATCCATCTATCCATGGAGAAAACAGACAAATGTTCTGATCTCATGCATTTCATGCACTCTGGTCTTCACTTCAATACTAAGATATTTTAGTACTAAAGGAACTATGATAGAACACCACATGACTTCCACTTTAAAAAGGAATACCACTCCATTAACATTTCATCTCTCTCCTACCACATACAATATTTGTTTAAATGTCTCCCCCAAATCTGTTGCAAAATAGAAATCTGGAAACCTGAAGTCTAATCTAGGCTCTCTGGGCTCTAAATCTGCAGCCAAATCAACTTACTTAATCGCATTGTCATCTGTTCTGAAACTCATTATCACCAGCAAATCACTCTGGCTATCATCACTCATCTTTTCCAGATGTGCTTGTAGATTGTTAGATTAGTAGATTGGTGAGACAACAGATTAGGGGATCAGTTTTTTGTTTTAGATTATGGAGGACAGTAGTCACTAATAAAACTGGTTTAGGGCATTTAAACATTTCAATTCTGACATTTAGTGGTATACCCCTTTAATGCTGAAGCCTAACATTGGATTTCCTGTCTACCATGGACAATAACACAAACCATGGAGCAGAAAAAAATACCAGGGCACTTCCTAAGTACAATATCAAGTCATTGGTGGGTATGTAGCACTTAGTGAGATGAGTTTCGTCATGTCTTGTGCGATACCACCGGGCATCACTCAATGGACGTCGGCCACATATTGTTTGTTGATGAATGGTACAAGTTAGAAATTCAAATGAAGGTGAGAATACAAGAACACTAAAGCTTTTGGGGTGAGATGGGGGTAGAATTAAACCCTTCATAGGGTTCAGAGGTGAGCGGTAAAGGCAAGCGTGTACACGGTGGGCATGGGATTGTGGAGGGGCAGTGGAGCGGGGCAGGTATGAGCCTACTTGTACCTGGAGGAGTAATATTCTTCCTCTAGCTCGTACAGGTCGATGGCGATTTCATCACGGAGAGAGGTGAGTTTCTTGTCGCACTCCTCCTGTAGCGAGCGGAGCTGCTGGTTCTGGAGGCTGATGGCGTCATTTACAGAGGGGAAGTCGTTCAGAATGAGGAACTGCTTCAGATCCGACACCAGCTTCATCAGGGACTCACCGGCACGTACCTGTCATAGTAACACAGGAGAGCTAACAGAGAAGAGCTAACAAGTCTGGAAATGTTTTTCTGAGCGAGCCCTGTCCAAAGAAACAGTGCCAGAGATAGTCAAGTTTAGTTGTCCTCATTACTGACAGGTGTGAGTTGGAGTAAACCCATATTCTTCATACATGGAGAGAAATGTACAGCAATCTTGTTACCTGTTCTGCCTTCTGCCAATGCTTTCTCTCCTGTCTCCACCATTATGTGTCCCTCTCTACTCAAGGTGAGTGGGCAGCACAGTCTCAAAAGTATTTTATGTGAGTGTGCCTTCTGAAGCACTTGATCATCGACATATACTTACGATGTTGGCTGCTCTGACGTGCATCTCATAATGGTCTTGCTCCCCCTGGGTTGCCCGAGAAACCTGTGTCTCATCTTCTATCTGGAGAAAATAAAGGTTGCAAAAAAATCACAGCAAGACAAGCCGAGGGCAGGAGTGGTATGAGAAAGCAGACTAACCCTGACCCTCCACAGCCGCTAATGCTACCTCCTGTCCAAGAGAGACAGAGAAACGGGGGGAGAAGGGTCCAGTACCTTTGCTGTTTTGATTATTTCTGTGAAGTTGTCCAGAATGGACCTGATATCATCCTTCAGTCTCTTGTTGTAGTTCTGGAGGAGAGACTCTTTGCTTTGGGGGAGCACCCTCTGAGTAGCCATCGTGCTCAGGACAAGGCAACGCAGCTTCCTAGCAACATTAACACGATCCCATTCAGACCAGTTTCACAGTTGCACTGCTAAAATAAGTTTCTACAATAATATAACGGTTATAACTTACCTCCTACTTCATATTTTGTAAACAGTAACGTTACTTCTACGAAATTGGGAACCAATGTTATACCAGCCAGAATAACAAAAAACTCCAACCCAAAACAGGACTTCTGGTCGGAATTTTCAAAATAAAGGTCTTTTTAGACGGAGTAATTAAAACGTAGCAACGTTTTTTGAGTAATACACAATACCAAAGTGTAAATACAGATATATTAAAGAAGTAATATGGCGTAAATGTAACTAAAATTGTTGCCCCCCCCCCAAAAAAAATGTCATTTTCACAGCCTTGCCTCTATGACATATAAACAAAAAGACTGCTAAGACGAGAGCACTCATTTCCGCCGTCCGACTCCTTTTAACGGACGTGTCTTTATTCTGTTTATTTTCTGTGATTTCTGTATTCTTATCTAAATAAACGGAGCGATATGTTTTACTGTTGTACTGGCAATGCTTGTTTTATACATTTATTCTGTTTAATAAAAAGAAGCCGTGTCTTTTGGAAGCATTCAGTTGAACCAAATATTTAAGTTTAATTATCAGATCCCTTTCAATCGTGTGCTAAATGTGTAGGGCAGGTCAGACTTTTGGTGACCAATACACAACAGAAGAAGCTGTCTGTTGAACGCACAGTTCATTCAAAACAACTCCCAGTCCAAATCAAGCCCTGGCTGACTGTATACTGGCCCTCTAGTGAAAATGAAACCTCTCACAACTAGCCTAATGACCAAGGTGACAAATTACCTTCAGCCAAATGATGTTCAGTTTTGGTTGTGGCTGGTAGACTTGTCTTTTTTACCAGATAATTCTGCATGTCAACAATCCATCTCTTTTCAATTAAATGAAGCAATTTGGCTGGTTGAATTGTTGTATTCACCATTCACTGTGACTGGTGTAAGACAGTGACTTTCAGACATTTAATTTTAAAAAAATGAGCAAAAACGTGTTTTACATTCATTTAATATTTTTATGACAGTTTTCAAAGGCAGCCTTTGCAGCATGACTCAAGTATTTTGATGTGAGTGCCTTAGGTTTCAGCATCTGAACCTGGTGAATCCTCCATAAGTTTCCCATACAACACTGGTGGAAATACAAGTTGTATAATTCTCACACAGCTGTGTTATCAAAACACATTCTGGGAGAATCCTGACTGTCAGTGACTATGTGCAACCTTCATTTGTACAGGTTGGGTGAGAAAAGTGAACATTTATAAAAGATTGTACAAATAAAGAAAAAAAATATTGATTTATATTTCAACAGAGGAATACATGAATTACACTTAGGCGAATCAACATGTACTTCAACTCATTCTTAAATGTGCCAAGGAGGGAACTAAAAAGTGCCATAAGATTTTACAAAGCACAAGGCGATAAAATATTTTCCATATGGCTATGGAAACAAAGAAATTCAGAAGGAATGCCATGAACCAATCACCATTCAAGGACTCACTTACCAGATAACACCACAATTACAATCCCTGACTGGAACTATTATGTTGAGCACAAGTGCTGAAGATAATTATGTGACAGAAGGCAAGCATTGTTTAAGCTACAGAAGGCTTAACTACGCATGTATTTTTACTTCAGGTGCTTACCAGAGTTAGTCACAGTTAGTACACATTCAGATTTTATAAAAGACATCCAAGATAAATGTAGATGAATTGAATGGAAAATAGTCCATGCATACTGTATTTTGTGCTGATTGAGTGCAATAAAATGGAGTAAATGCAGCAGTTTGTTAGGAGGATAAAGGAAGAGGCAAAAGTGATAGCATACTTTACGCTGCTTGTTGTGGAAGTAGAAGGCTTAAGAAATAACATACTGTAAAAGAGAAAGCAACAAAGAAAAGTGAACCTTAAGGACTACATGCATGTAACACAGGAAGTATTATATTGTATTCTGTATGCCTGGCATTTATATAAGGCTTGCATGTTGCATGAAGTAAACATGGATATTCCATTTTTCATCAAACAGAGACAGGACAGTAACCACAAACATAATGTTACAAAAAGACAAACATGTTGGATTGAAACAAAAAGAGTACAATTTTAAATCATCATAGTTTGAAATGTCTACGCATCATTATCCAGCATCTGATTAATATCATAAACTATCAGACATAACAGTACTACTCAGAGTTAATGCGGTTTTTATCCTACCACGAAGACAAAAACAATTAACGGTCTTGGAGAACATAAGTAAGGCAGTTTCCAAATTTCTTGTTTGATGTACAGTGATTGCAAAGGAATTCCTCTGAAGCACGTGGAGAAAACTCAGAATGGAGGAGACCAGGGGCTACATCATAATGTTTTGCTCAATAAAATTATAGATGCTAATATAGATGTTTTTTTTCAGGCTTCTGAAGGTATGATCCTGTGAGCAAAGCTGAGTACTTCCATTCTGAAAACAAATGCATCAGAGGAATTGGGAGTCTGGTGAATGTGGCGATATCAGGCCCGCTAACAGTTTCACAGTAAAGCTCAAATGTCCAGGAAACAAAACTGCCAAAGCTGCGGATAATTTATTTAGTCCCTCGTTGAGTGATATTTTAGAGCTGACAAGAAAACTGTAACTGAGGTAGGCAAGAAAACAAACCACCATATCTTCTGTGTGTGCGTACCAAATGACGAATGACAATTCTTAAGACATTAAAAGGACATGACAAGAAAAGTAAAGGCAACTGGGACTGATGTCACCTTCCTTTTTCTACTGCAGCATTCAAGAGTAGTGATGACCTTGTACTTTCAAAACTAATTTGAGCTAGTTAGGAATGGGATCCATGCAGGCCTGCAGTCCAGCCGCAGCGCTGGTGACAGCATGCAGTATGGCTGTTAATAGTTTGCATAATTTAGCTTCTTACTGCCCTGACCTGGATGCACCTTCAGGGCTTCTCCTGTGGGGCCTTGAGGTGAAAGGGTGCAGAGACAAAGGGGTCTACAGCACGTACTTCTGAGCTCCATGAGTGAAGAGGTCCAACCGGGACCGATCCCACCGCAGCTTGCCTGCTCACATTAGACACTACTCTATGGGCTGCTACAGGCTGCTGGGGCAAAGGTCCCTCAAAGTGTCGGGAATATTTGGCCAGAGCTTGTGGGCGGAATGGTTGCGGGACAACCGGTCCCAGGACCCCTTGTTCAGGGGTTACAGCGTGAAGTACAGTTGGATGAGTGTATGAGGTCTTGAGCTGAGGGGACAGGCTGGTGACTCCCGTGGCCTCCTTTCTTTTTCCAAAGGGAGCCTGCAGGAACACATCCAGCTGCTGTTGAGCTGCAATAGGGGCACGTTGAAATGGAGCATTGGCAAACACATCGCCTGCATCCTCTTGTGCACTCCGAAACGGGGCTTTAGAGAAGACATCTGGAACAGCCTCCGTCCCCTTTGCTGACTCTGGTACCTGCTGGGAATGATTCTGAGGAAAGGTGTTTGGAGTAGGCTGAGGGAAGGTAGTAGATGGTTGTGTCGATAATGTGCCAGAGTGCGGTGATGGTTGGACGGGTATCTGAGGTCCTTGCTCTTCTTCATCCTCAGAGTCCATTAGTAGAGGTCTGGAGCCACTGCAGTCATGGGTCCCCACATCACTCTCAATGGCACCCATGCCCTGCTGTTCTTCCTTCTGGGCGTCCTTCTCTTCCATTTCCTCCTCATCTTCTTCGCTGGAGTGAACACAGCCCTCATCTGTTTGAGAATCTCCTTCTAGACGTTCAGTCTCTCGCCCCTCACCAAGCACATAGTAGCAATTACTCCCCTCTTTCAGTTCTGCAGTAGAGAGCAGAGACAGAAGAATACACTTCAGAAATTAACACTAAATTGTTTGGCAGTTAACATCCAAATACTGTCAATAACAAGAAACCTCACCCCACTTGAATCCCAACCATCTGAGATCCAGCTGCCCATTTAACTACCAAAACATCAAATCCCAATCACAACCATGGCCAACAGGACATCTTTAACATCTGTTACCACCAAGGAATCGGCGAGAATGGCCCAGCAGTGAGGAGCCAGCACAGGACAACAAAAACAATACTGACATGTTCTACTCAGTACAGAACAAATTACACAACACAGACAAGACTAGCCAGTTCTACCGCTACAACATTAAATTACCTTGTTTCCACAAACTGGTGCAACATCCTCTAAGCACATTCATTCAACCATCATCAAAAACAATGCCTCGTGTACTTTGAGTCAAAAGGAGCAACAGTGGCAGAAGTTTTGGTTGTAGTAGATTCTGTGGAGGTAGAAGGAACTCAGGAGTGAGTAGGTCAGTGGAAATCACAACAGGAGTGGGAGGAGTTAGGGACAGACAGACAGGCTGACACAGGGGAGCAGAGACAGAACAGTCTTACCTCAGCAGTGTCGACAGCAGTTGTTAACTGGCAGCTCTAGGGAAGAGTTTAGTGGCAGCCATTAAAGGAAAATACCAGTGTTTTTACTTGGGGCTTCTTGGGCTTTTATGGGCCAGGGTTCCTTTAATTGTTTATTTACAGATCACCTCATTGGCCAGTACTACCAAACAACAGCAAACAGCAGGGCTGCTTACTGTAAACAATATGTGTGGAAAATAGGTTTCCAGCTGACCATTCAACATAAGCTATATTGGTCCTGCTTAACAAGCAGACGCACTATTTATTTGGGAACTCAATGCCAGTTACTATAGTTGTTGCCTTAAAGGATGGACTGACGAGGGTGTCTGTCAAAGGGATATTTCAAAGGAAGTTGTAAATGTAATGGGATCACATGGGAAGGTAATACAGCTTTGAATTATATATCTCTTTTCCCCTTTTTTCCCCCTTTGAATCTCAGGGCACAGCTAAGAGGGAAGGACAGTTGACAGGTTGTGAGTAAAAGGAGTGATATACAAGGAAACCTTTGGGGCAATGTAAATGGGCAACACATCCAGCAACAGACAACAAACTGAGACACGTGGTCATAAATCTATTCAATGTGGTGAAGGATACAAGTTTGAGAAGAATTAAACTATCTGTCATCTGGTTGATCAAGGGACAAGCAGCTAAATAAAATACAAGGTAAAGGGAAAAATATTTTGGAATAAGAGGTTCCTAACAGACTACTAAAGATAGCAGGCTATTTTCTGTCTTCAGTGTAAAAATCAAAGAATGTGACTCAAAACCCAAAAGACCCAAAGAGACTGAAATTACATTCACATTTATGAGTTTTATTCAATGTCCCTATGTTTGAATTTTCCTCCATTCATAAAAATAGAATTACACACTGGATAATAATTCTGCTTTAACATATGGACATTTGCTGCCAAATCATGTCAAACAGTTTGATATAACCAATGCAATTATAGCGGTCACTGTTTTAACCTAACCAACACACTAGGTACATTGGTTTCACACAGCAACACAAGTAAGACTCTACGGCAAGGCTAGAACTCTACAGGATACAGCACTGTGGTGTCTAATAATAATGTGAAGCATTATTGTAGAATTGCATAGGTTAGCCACAAAAAACGCAAATGACCTAACTGTACAACATTATTTGGAGAGACACCAAACAAAAAAGCATAGTTTTATTGACCAATTATTTGTCCACAATTCTTATAGTATGGCCAATGTCTGTGACTAACCTTCACAATATGTGGCATTGGGCAGAGGGGGAATAGAACAACTATTCATTACAAAATTAAAAAAAAAAAACTTTGAATGAAAGCATATACTATTAGTGGCATCTCAATGGAAATGTATAGTTTTGATTTGTGCATTACACTTCCAATACACAGAAACAAGAGTTTTACATCAACTGAATGTATATTGGGGAAACAAGCAGCTCTGCTTCTGTTTGAACGTCAGTGTAGTAACTGATATTCAACATCTCAGCTGATATGGACTTTAAAAGGAAACTTATGCCTGTGTAATGGACTTGCCCCTGGCTGGAGGCAAGTCAAAATAGAGAAATGCTTGGTGAGGCTTCTACATTTAATATGTAATCCAACTAACAGGCAATTCTAGCAATTGGGAATCACATGTAAAGCTGATCCTAGAAGGATAGATGTCCATGTAATGTAACTTATACAGCTGGTTTTTAAAGTGTCACACAGAGCTATACTTATGATCAGCACCCGATCGAGTGAGAACACTTAAAAGAGGGGAAAGGGGTCACAGAGATATCAGGGAGTAAAATCCGTCATGAGCTCTGTTTCGCCATTTCTTAGATGTGGAGGAAATCTACCCCAGTCATGCAACTTAAAATGGGATCACCAGCCTTATGAAAAGAGCTGGAATGGAGTGCTTAAAATACTACCCCAATGAGGTGAAGCACAAGCACAGAGTTGCATGTACAGATGAGGGCAGCTAAAACAAAACAGGACTAGCTCAATCCTAGACAAGAATGGAGAGATGAGACATAAGGACTTTGGACAAGAGAGGGACATCTTTGCACTCTTAAATACAGCTTCATAAAGAATACACAAATATTTTTTTTCTATAATATGTTCTTATGAATTGTATATATTTCATATTGATACTCACTTCATACATTCATTCTAAAGCACTATCAATAGTCACATTTATTCATACCATGATAAATGAAATGCCTTTAAATATTGAACACTTTAAAGTCTACTTTAACTAGTGCTGACAAGGGGAAGATTTACAGCGGTTTTCTGTACAAAGGAGCTGTTTGGAATATCTTCTCAGAATGAAATGAAAGTTACATTGGCCAAGCAACATCACGGTATGTGATATGAATGGATTGGCTAGATAAGACAGAGGGGATGTGAATAGGAATGGGAGAGAGATCATGTGCCACATAGGCACAAGAAAAAGACATCATGTATAGCTTGTCCGATAAAACCTACACGAAACAATTGGACAAAACCTACACTGTACATCCTTCTCTCTTCAAAGGTGCAATGCTAAAAATCTGCTCATCTTCACTGACCACATTGACCCTGAGACCGGACCTACTCATGGCATAGCTGGCACAACTTGAAACATAGAATAATGAAATCTGTTCTCTAACTTTGGCATTGTTACAAATCCAATAATTTCACTCCCTTTTCTTCTGCTGTGCTAATCTTGACAGTGAGTCAAAGATGAAGATATGAAGATAAATCCAAATTCCCCTACACAAAAATAGGCAATTTCAGTCCTTTAAAAATGCAAATGTTCCATTAATAGTCTTACCATGCGTTGTAGATAATGCTGAGGGTGATGATGTGCTGCCATGACCAAGGCAATGCAGCCAAATTAATCAGCAAAATTCACATTGATTTACATTGGCTTCACCAGTTTTCATGATTTCAAGAGTACAGTAGTAGAGGGGAAAATAATCACCTGCTCACTAATAAGAATGAGGTACCAACAAACATACAGGTACACTGCAATTGCATCTCTTACCGATCTATCTAGCTACGTACAATTGAACAGATTTGACGACCTTAATAGGCGCAGATTGGATATGCGCACATGAGATCAAATCATTTTCTCATCATTGGTCCCTCCTGGTTTGTGGCCTTAATAGTTCAATCAGGGCGCATCTTTGCTTTGTCAATAGTTTGGCTACCTACCTAGGAAAGTGCTTCAAATTATCCATGAGGTCGAAAGCATTTCACTGCTCACTCTTTAGTCAGACCCCTGACACAAATGAGCTTGCCCAAAATTGGCTTGGATAAATAAAGCTTCAACCCTGAACAAGCATACAAACGCAGTGAACACAATGTAGCTGTGATCAAGCCAGATAATGCGTGCATTAAATGGAGGTTGATCACCATGGCAATGCACTCAATGAGGGATGTTAATGAGAGTGTAAGGAAAGCATGAGGAAGACCATGGTGCAGCCAGGACAGAAGCAAACAATGTGCTCAGGGGTTAATGTAAGATTGTTACCAGCATGGGAATGTCAACGGCCAGCAGAGATATTTAAAACCAGCTTATCACGCAAGTAGAGATGGAGTTGAGGCAAAGGAGGCACATAAGGAGAAAGGTTCCACTGAATCAATCCATGCTGGCTCCTCAATTTCACCATGTAAGGTGCTACGTTAAGTGCCTCTGCGTCCCCCATCTCTATCCCCCCCTGCCCCATGTTACAATTGCACACTGCCCCTTTGACCTCTCCCACCCCCCTAGAGGTCGATGAGCTGATCCACCAGCAGAAGGGAGCGCGCCAAGTTGGGGATGCTGGACTCTGAACTGCCACTGTTGCTGCGCGAGTGACCACCTGAAACGTGCCAGAGAGAGAGACAGAGAGAGAGATGGGCATGGAAAAGCCAAGGGAGAGTAAGAGTGTGAAAGACAAGCAAAACAATAAGTAATGTTAACATAGAGTGCATGGAGAAATGAAGAGGAAGGAATTGATGAGGATGAGGGCAAAATGATGGTAGAGTAGAAAGATGTATATGAGGAACAGAGAGAAACAGAGAAAGAGAGACAGGCAGAGAGTGAGCTGGGGTTATCTGTATACAGCTGCATTATTATAGGGAGAGAGTACGGGAATGTCTTATTCTTACATGCTACCTTTGGGAGGAGACTTCTATTCTAATCGTTTTCAATCCTGCCCTGACTCGGAAGCATGAGATAAACAAAACAAGCCGAACATCTGCAGAGAGGAGAATCTCTGGCAGTATAAAGAGAAAGCTCACTGATGTGAGAGCTTGATGAAAAGCCTTGTGACAATGTGACACACACACTCAAGACTTCTCACATCAACTTCACATCGGCGGTCACAGAATGAGCTATGGTGTCAGGGTTTTTGAATGAAGGGTTGCGTCATTCATCTTTGATCAGCAGTTGTGTGAGCTGAGGAGAGCGGCACATTCAGAGTGGCTCAGTCTGGGTTTTAGCAGGTGTGAGTGCTCATCTCTGGATTCTGCTAGCCTTACCTTGATTCAAATTTTTGGAGATGAGCACGGGAATGGGGTCAAACTCGTCCTCAGTGCCCTTCTCCCCACCCGACATGAGGAAAGCGGAGTCTGCGGTGAAGGAAGAGGAAGTGAAGGAATGATGAAGGGGGAAGGTTAACGCAGCCAAAGAAAAGAGCAAAAAGAAAGCAGGATGCAAGTAGATTAAAAATAGCCAGGGTAGTCACAGCATTTAAAGCCATGCTTTTTATGTGGCATTTGGATCTTCTACAAATGAGTCAAGGGTCTGTTGAAGGTGTCCTTAAATGTCCAATGTCACATATTCTAGAGATATTTATTTTCTCTGTCTGAACAGGCTCCCCATGGATTGGGGAGGATGTGTGGTCTGTAATGATTTGATTTGCATTGACCAAAACACCCAGCAGACATAAGGCTAGCTGTGGGGTTTTGCAGAGAGGAGGTCTTACCAGAAGATGTCTGACCAGGGGGCAATGATACAGAGGCTAGCTCTTCCAGACAGGAGCCAGAGCCGGAGCCAGGAAGAGCAGAGGAGCAGGAGGAGGAAGGTAGAGCAGAGACAGACTGGGCTCCAGGAGTAGAGGGGTGAGATAACAGATCGCAGCCCAGCAGAGAGTCCTCCCCAGCCAAAGGGTCTGAGAGAGGATGAAACAAAGCCAGAGGGACCAGGGGAAAGGAAGAAGCTTGTTAGCTCAAGGAGAAGAAGAGAATGCATGTGGTTAGTAAGTCAGTTTACCGTATTACCTCTGTTCACATAGGATCATGTCAAAGTCCAGACAAAAAAAATACCTTGGTAAAAATGCCATTTTCTGTTAGCTACCTCTGATGGAGCAGATTCCCACAACAATACACTGCACATGAAAAAAACCCTTAACCACAGCATACAACGTCAAAGCCAGGGGCAGCAGCTACACTCTACTGCTCAGCAGTAGGGGTGAGTTCCCAGCCTACATGCCACAGGCAACATTGATCATTACAGAAGTATGCAGATTGTGGGTGCATTTTGAGCAAGATCAGCACTGGTAATGAACAGTTAGTTCAATGTTTTCCTGTTTCATGGATCATGGCAATTGTGCTAGACGCTATGGCAATTGTGCTAAACAATGCAGTTTGCTGCCAGGATCATTTGGTGCCAATGCCTTGTTGCCAGGACGGCTTAGTCTGGTATGTTTGTGTAGGTCAATGATAGATGATTTTGTGCTTTCCACACCAAAAAATAATAAATACTGTTGTAAATTTACTGGAATAAAGTGACAGCGATGGGGAAGAGTAAATGATATGGGGATCATGATCTCAACACAATATTTCTTTTTTTCTCCCTTGGTCAAATGCTGCAAAAAAAAAAAAAAAAAAAAAA
>OOFE01002686.1:85462-111070 GCA_900323365.1 Monocentris japonica | reverse complement strand
CAGTCAAAAGTTTGGACACACCTGACTGTTTCTCATGATCTTAAAGACATTTTGATCTAAAGGCTGATGCTTAAATGCTTGAAATTAGTTTGTTAGACAAATGTAAACAGTGAAGTTGATCCCTATGTATGAATCTCTTTTCAAAACTAAAATTTAAATTAAAAAAAAAAGTTTTTTTGAAATGCACCCCCAATGAGTAGTTTTCATTTAGAACTTGAAATTTTAAATTTAGAGGTGGAGAATGTTGAAGATCAATGATTAAATCATTATTTTAAAAGCACACATAGTGATTGTGGCCTTTAAAAGTTAATTTCTTTGCTTGTTAATGCTCAAAGGGTGGCTACTTTGAAGAATCTAAAATCTAAGATAGTATTGATTTGTTTAACATTTTTTTGGTCACTGCATAATTCCTTTCATGTTATTTCATAGTTTGTAAAATGTGTGTAAAAATAGTAAAAATAAAGAGAAACTCTTCTACGAGTAAGTGTGTCCAAACTTTTGACTGGTACTGTACATTTCAAAAATTATTTAATAATTACAAAATATATTCAAAGTATTAGTAGTAGTGGACTCAGACTTTTGGACGCCACTGTATATACATACCATACAGTATGCTGTGCCTTATCATTACTGATCATGATGTAAGAAAGGTCCACAAGATGGAGTGTTCTTCGGCCTGCTGTGTCACACTTCTTTTTCCACCACAGAAAGCAAACAGGACTTGTCTCTGAGCATCTCCACTAATGGAGCTGCCAGTATCAGTGTATCTGTGGAAGTCAATGGCACCGTTTACTCAGGTGAGTCTTTAAATTGTCATAGCAAACACAGTTTGAGCCTTTAAAGCAAGGGGGAGGTGCCTTTGGGCCTGTTGGTAGGAAGTAGTGCAGTTACTCTTAGATGCATGACAGTAGGCAGTGCAGAAATAGGTGACTACTTCGAAATTCCAAAGGGAGGAAAGTGAGCAAGATATTGGGGAATTTAAACAAAAGAAGCAGTACATGCTTAGTAATGTCGACATGTTTATCAGGACTGATGCCCTTTCATTATTGTGCATGGATAAGCAAGGGTTTTCAACAGAAAATGTAATTTTGCTGTTCAATATGCCTCTAACAAGTGACCGAGGACTTGCACCAATTGCTAATTTGCCACTGTTTTTCAATTTAATCTTATTTCCCAACTGTAGGAACACTGTTTGCCCAGAAGTCACCTCCAGCTCCTGTGGTGTCACAGACCATAACCCCTGCAGGAACAAGTGGTTTCAGTGCCCTCTCCTCCTCACACAGCCCCTCCTCTTCCTCAAAGGGACCAAATTAAGGCTCACTCCTGGTGTTTAAATTCGTCATTAGTGAAATAAATGAGTGATCTACATACCTCTCTTGTCAGACAAGAACTACACGAACTGTAACTGCATTGCTATCTAGTTGTACACATTTGGCTTCCCATTTGTATACATAAGCAATGCAGTCATTTGGGGAAATCAATTGTAACACACAAAGCAATTAGAACGTTTTGGAGAGCTAATGTGAGTCTTATCAGGAGGACATTGATATGTGACCTTTAAAAGCTTCTTAATTAATTGTAGATTCAGCTGACAGTTTACCTTAGTGCCTGTTAGAAGCTATACTGTCAGTGCTCCACAGAAACCTTGTATCTTCGAAAACTGGTCAGATTTCTTTCATTGATGCTCATGTGTTTTTGACCTTTTACATTGCACTATTAGTGATTTGGCTTGGTCCCAAAATTGTGAAATGTTAACATATCAGAGCCAATTAAATACAAAATTTGAGATGCAAGGTTTCTGCTACAAACTGTATTTGGGATGGAAGTGATAGACAAGTTACCTCATGTGACTTTCCATGTTGGGAAGTAACTTTCTCAGGAATTTCTTCTGGACCAGGGTGGACTCATCACTGTTCACTCCTCACTGTTGTACTGTATTTCATACTGTATTGCTGTGTTGTATTTTATACTGCACCCAAACACAGAGAGTGTAACTTTAATGACCTCAAGCTTTGATCTGAAGACCATTTGAACAACAGAACACTGAAACGGCGCTACCTCAGATAGGAAGAGATATGTGGTACTTAATGCAGCATGTGTTGAAGTTTTCATCTGCATAATGTGTGCTGAAATGTATTTGGACAATCAAGAAGACCGTCTCTCATTGGAAACAAATGTCCGTATGAACTCAACAACTCGGCAAGCTTGATGCTAAAGCCTGTTTTGGTTAATGTATTTCCTATATAGACTATGAGGAATAAAAAGTCTTATGTGTGATGTATGAAGCCTGTGTTTTCTGTGGCAATGTCTGTGCTGGAAATTGGCTAAAACCATTTAATTATAAATCTTGATATTTAAGCTTTTGCAATGTTTCAAAGAAGATGATCAGGGTTTCATTTGGCATGCCTATAACCCCTTTTCATTTTGTCATGTATTGTTATATGTATATCTCCAATATGTGCATGGCCAGATGGGGGTAGCATTGCCTCCTGTAAAGAGGCCATCAAGTTCAAGGGTATTTTACGTTCATAAACCTGCATGCTTTTCTTTATCTCCAACTATCCATTACCCTAATGTCAAACCAGTTAAGCTTGTTCTGATCACCTTTAACCATGAACCTGAGGTGCTGAACAATAAGAAAGAAAGTTCTTTGTTTTATTTAGCAGTTCCTGAGACTTTTATCAAGTGGCTGTATACATTTAGCTTCTGAGTGTTGATGAATAAGGATCATGATGTATTTATTACTTTTCATACCAACTACAGAGTTAAGGGCCATATAGTGTGCATGTATGAGAGGAAGTGAGTCTGCATTGAGAGTTAATTCCTGAACTCTGGTGTGCAGCAGACCTATGCCAGTATACTAATAGATGTGACAGCTTGTGGGCCAGGGGATGAGGGCGGGGGATGGGTTGCAGGGTTTACTGTCGGGATAGTTGTTCTATAGTCCTGGATTGACATCTGGAATACTGTAGAAGAAAGATGTTACAGGCATGATGAGAGGTATTATGAGATGGATATCTCCGCCCACAGTCCCCGCCCTACCAGGGAGAAATGTTATAGGTCATGTCTCTGTGCAGAGGAGGGCATCACTGTCCTGGTACAAGATCAAAAGGAACCACAGTGGAGAGTTGGGACTACAAGATGATCATCCAGCCTTGAACAAGGAAGAAACTTTTCAGCTTCAAGTTGGTGCTTGACTGTAGCCTGTGGAAGGTGGTTCATCCTATATGAGAAAGAAATCTTTCAAGGCATCATTTTTCTTTGTCGCTCAGACAAACAGGATGCTGAATATCCAAGATGTTTTGATGGAAGTATATACAGATCTTTGGTTTGTGTGCCTATGTGACTTTAGCACTCCAAAACAATGGCTTACACTGATCCTCTGAAGCAGAAATATCTCCAGGATTTAAACTCTGGGTCTTTTCAGCTGCTGAGCTAGAATAAATTTTCATCAACCAAGCAAATGATCTTCTGTAAGGGGATTTAGGTATGGAGTGAACTGCTCTACTTGGTCCTTTGTGTTTCTGTGGATATTTTGTCAGGATAGGTTCATCTTTGGCACCATGCCTTACCATGATGAGGAGTACCCGGGCCAGTCACTCTGGCAGTCTGTGCTGCTGTTCTGCTGTAAGGGTATGATCGAGGGCATCATGGTCATACTCTTCTTCTGGCTTCTGGTGCAGGTTCTTTTCACCAAACAATTAGAAGGTATTGTCCTACAGTACTGTAATATGAGACATCTGGTTTATACTTTTTAGAATAAGTGATTGAATTAAAGCAGTAGCAATATTCGGTGTTATGCTAATCCAGTGGTTGCATGAGGACAAAGTATATTAGTGTTTTTAAATTGTCATTTAATCACACCAATCTCTTTTCTTATGTCTACAGTTCACCTCCAGATTCTGCTTTTGGTTGGCCTGATAGTCTTTTGTCTGTGTTTGATCCTTGGCTGCATTCTGTGCTGGAGGAAGAGTAAGATCTGCCCATTGAATGATAAAGAGCCTGTGATGTCAACACCCGCTCCTGCTGAACCCGTGACCCTTGCCCAAAGCCCACCTCTCTCAGCAGCCACAACAGTGGCCAAGCAGCAATATGAGGAGCTGGATGGAGATATTCTCGAGTACCCCTCCACATTCAGCAGTCCTGCTCCTTCTGAGGATGAATTTGCCTCTCTGTCATTCTCTTCTTATGCCTGTGCTGCCTCTGAATGGAAGGAGCACCAAAGGTCCTATTTTTCCCTGCGCTGCCTCAGCACTCCACCAATAATGTCCCCCCTCTATAAGCCTGTAGAACACAGCCGTTCTTCCCTGCCTATACTTCCCAAACTGGGACTGCTGTCCAAAACACGCAAGGTTCTTGAGAGGCGCTGCACTGTGACTGGTGATAGTATTTCTTATAGTGAGCGCAGCAGACTCACCAGCCCTGCTGGTTCTCCCTCTATGCCTGAGGAACCAATCCCATTGGTTCCACTGTACTATGGCTCCAGTGCCAGCTGCAGACAGCCAACCTCACCAAACCCTTGCCTCCACTTCACTATGGCCTTGTCTCCAGAGCAACAAGCCCTGACTGTCACTATTTTCAGCCTCACTGGGACGCCCCACAGACTGGAGGATGTGTCTGTGCTGGGCAGTCTGGCTCCTCTGTACCCCTGTCCCTTACAGGCCTCTAGCCACTGCAGCCTCAGCCCTGAGCCCCATAGCCTGATGTTGGTTTTGAAGGTAGGCTCTGTTAAGGAGCTCCAAAGGTGCGTTCTCAGAATAGCTGTATACACACGGGAACTCCCGAGTCTGAGAGGCTCCACATTGGGTGAACTGGAGGTCCAGTGTGGACGAAGAGACTGGAAAGCAGATCATCCATTCCACTTCACTAAAGAGCTTAGTCCAAACAAGTGGACGTTAAAAAAGGTAGTGGTTATGATAAAGATACATGGAGGTTACTGGTTGGAATTTCTGTGTTGAAAAGACCATTGCCATGGAAACAGTTTAGCAAGCAGAAGAGAAAAATTGAGTCAAATTATTTTTTCTTTTGCTGTGTGCTGCGTATGGACTTGTGGACATAAGTAATCTCTGTAGTAAAACTCTTAGTATCTTAGTGGAAAAGTATTTTCTTAGGCCATTCACATGTACATTATCCATGTGATGTAGTTTACACATTTCAAAGCACCAACCTTATGATACGTTGTCTCCTAATTGAAATTCCTCTCTCTGCTCTTTTATTGTGCCCTTTGACTCCAGAGTTTGAACCCCCGGGATGCACTGATGAGCAAAGGGCTTAGCTGCCCACCACAGATCTTAGGTCAGCTCTTCATTTTGCTTCAGTATCAGACCCTGGCCCACCGCATCAAAGCCATGGTCCTCAGAGCAGATAACTTAGCCACCCTCACTCAGATGCCAGCAGCACCAGGTAAAATCACCTTTTGATGTCATCAATTTGTATGGCAACCTGGAGTTGACAAAATACATGCTTATCAATGGGATCTGTGCATAGAGACATTATACAAGCTGCATGGGATGAACTGACTTTTGCGTTTTAGGGGCGGAGGTAAAGTAAGTCCCTATGTTTGCTTTTAATGTTGGGAGATTAAATGATGTCTTACAGGATCCGAGTGCGGCAGGAGATCATCCCTTTTTTTAATGACATTGTGATTTAATCCCCCACTACTCACAATCCTCCAGAAAATGTTCCAATCCCTTCCAAGCTCTAGTTGTCTGATCTAACAGATCTGGTCTTGGTCTGCATTAGCCTGCCTAGGCAGATTTTGACTGCAGACAAACATCCTACATACGCATGGCCATCAAATTTATGATATAATTTCATTTTCAGTATGTCACACAAACATGACTGACACATTTTTGACATCACATTCTTGTTAATGCAGAGTAAATTTAAAATTCTATCTTTTCTTCTATTACACATTCTAGATCCAGTTTATACTAAGCCATACCTGATACTGTATCTACATGAGAATATGTGGCGTGAGGAGAGAGGAAAAAACTTTTTTGAATTTTCTGGGTTTTTTGTTTTTTTGTGGGTAAATAGGGTGGGTAAATACCCTTGTGTGATGTAATTTTCCAACAGTTCCTCCATCTGAACTTTGTATTTTAGAGCTAAATAGCTGAATAGTTCAGAATGTAGGACATTTATGTACCTGTCTGTAGATTACCAGGTAGTGATCAATCTGCGCCATGAGGGAGTGGTGATTTGCACCAGAGAAACCAAGGGAGGGTCCAGCACTGTGTGGAATATTCCTTTCTTGTTTGACCTGCCTCCAGGAGACATCAGTCAACTGCCCCTCATGCTGGAGTTCATAATCATGCAGGTAAGAATTGCCTTGGGCGCTCGCATTTATAGAATAAGATTATATACATAATTATTTATCAAGTAAACGTGAATATAGCAATGAATATCTGCATTTACCTGCATGCCAACTGCCAAGTAAATGAAATCAGTATAACTCAATACTCCTGCTCCTCTCTTATGTGACAGCATAAGGTCCATTCAAAGAGCAAAGTGCTTGGTCGAGTCCTAATTGGTTCAGAGGCTCCAGAGGCTGGACGTGCACACTGGAAGGACATGTGCAGCCAGGGCCAGGTGGAGAGGGCACGCTGGCACAGTGTACAACCAGAACCTCTGTAGAGGTCTGCCAGAGAAGTCTGTGGATTCAAGCCTATTTTATGCCCAGTGGGTCAGGCATATGAACCCGGTCGCACTCTGTGGACACCAGAATATCCATAATGGGACACTACAGGTCACATTTACCATAAAAGGCATACAACTGTGCTCAGCAATATCAAAGAACAGAGTTTACTGACCACCTATCTGATGAGTGGATATTTCAGCAATTAGAGAGGAACACAGGATTGGATAATGCTTACTTACTTACAATGTAAAGTAAGTACTTAATGAAAATCTCCCTCATACATTGAGTGCTTACAAGGGAGCAGCACAATGTAAGTATTTCAAGTACTTACAAAGTAATATTGTGTACTTGTAGTACTTTTCCATATGTTATCACACAGGTTAGTAGACCGACAATGGAATAAGGTTGTTGTAAAGTAAAGTGTTACCTGTGCTTGACACTGCAGGACCTATTGGATTATTATTATCAATTATCAAGTAAAATAGGTAATTACTACTGAGTGTGAAAAGATAGAGCATTTTTTAAAACATTCAGTCTCTCTCGTAGTAAATATTTATTGAAATGAAGCAGAAAGGTTGACATGAACAGTATGGTCTGCTTCCAGAAACATCACCACACACAAATGTACTTAATATACTCATGTACTGTAGATGCTCAATTCCTGTCAGGTAAATTTAAATTCTCTTGTTGGCTGTATGATTTTGTGAACGTAAAAATGGTGTGTGCAACCATATCATGTCATTTAAACACACTTCTGCCAAAAGTAGTCTTGGTAGCTTTTTGATTGGTAGTAGCACTACTGTTTGAGATAACACTGTTAAAATTGTATTTTCTTTTTCACCACTGTGATTGTCCCTGAAGGACGTTAGACTGACATTTATTACAAAAATATCACATTTATTCTATTTATGGTTTAAAAGGCATCCACCAATTGTTATATGTTATTAGAAGATAAATGTGAATTTGGCTGGTTTGAGTTTGGCTATGCACCTTTGATTTTTAAAAATCACTCCATCAATCATGTAAGATGAAAGCTACAAAGCTGGCTGCTGCAGGGCCTCATCATGAACTGCCTGTGTATAGATGTATGTAAAGCAGAGTCCTCGACACTTTGGCTTCCCAATGCTGGAAGTCTTCAGGTAATGTCTCGTTTATCCTCTTCCTTCTCACCTTCATCGGAGCTGCAGATATCAACAAGCCTAGCCAGGAATATTCCATCGGGATAGAGGGGGGGAAGCCTCCCCTGCAGGTCACCCTCAACTGAAGAGTGTGATAGACTTGGCACCCCAACATCTGAAGACCTCTCTGCTATGCTTTCTTCAGGCAGCTGTGGTGCAGTGGTGTGCAAGCCTTGGATCAGCTGTGGGAACCTTAGCTTGGCTAAACCAACAGAGACAAATGGAACATAATTATAATGTACCTAGATAAAGCCGTGCAGAATGAACAAATCCAATTTGTTTCTAAATGGATTCAAGGTAATCCGACACATGTGATGGATAGAAGGCACAGGTAGATAAAGAAGGCAAGTGAATTCAGCCCAGGGACTTAGCCACTCAGTGGATTCTCTGTGATAAGAAAGTAGTTTCTTATTTTATTATATAAAGTGCTCCACATCAGTTAGTCTAGTTATACATGGCCATTTGTGGATATGTCCCGGTTTGAGATGAGTCTTCACACAGATTACTGCCAAAGGGTCAAAACCATGAACTCCATCACACAGCACAGATCACAGCACACATCTCTATGCTATTTATTACACTGATTCATACACAACTTCACCTTGCAGGAGATGCTCATTTTTTTCCTTCAGTTTGCTGATTTCCACACTCATAGCTGACATCTGGCAGAGGAGACAATGGTTGGATTTAGCTCCCTTACTTCATCTATTATCACAGGGTGTCTCAGTTTTAGCAGGTTAAATTTGTAATTCATGAAGACCTTTTTAATGCCAGATTGAATTGAATTGTATTTCACAATAAAAGGCTATATTTACCAGTATTTAAGAACTTTTAAGGCCTTGAATTCAGAGAGGTCTTTGAGACAACCTGTATCATGTTTTGATTGGATGTTACTGACATGTCTGTTTGAAACTTGTTTTATATTGTCATACTATGGTAATGATAGGTGTTTAATACAAGGTAATACTGGATATACTGTAACTCTTGCCTATCCTCTTGTGGTTGAGTCAGATGTGTTCCAGCCATCCTTTGGAGCCGGTCACTCCTCAGCTAAAATCTGATTATTTACCATGCTGCGCTTGACATAGAATTGAAGCAGTTATGCAACCACTGTGACACCCCTTGTCATGTTTGCTCTTTAATTGAGGCAGAAACTGAGATTACTGCTGTCTGCACATATGTGTGTGTATGTGCAGAAATGCAATCCTGATAGATGTAAGGGGGGGCTTTGTTAATTTCAGAAGATAATGTGAGTGTACCACAATCATGCCATTAATGACATTAATTGAAAAAGGTGCAGATGCTAATTTATCAATTAGCAGACATCCTAGCATGCAGTTGGAGAGATAGGGAAGGTCTGTTTAATCATCTGTTTAGCTATTTTGCTGGTACTCTCATGTGAGCGAACTGCAATGAGAGTGCAGGAAGGGGGTTAGTGTATTGCTAAAGAAACAGGACACATGGCTGTTGATGGACACATTTTTCGGGTGATCGAACCTGTGGTCTTTCCACTAGACCACCCTGCCACCCACTCTTAAGTATTTCCAACCTGGTGGCTGTCGTTGTGGAACTCTTCCTTGGGGTGATTCACTTCCTGTGGCTCTCCCTCTTCCCCCTCTGGGCGGGCTGTTTCCTCCTCCTCCTGCTCCTCAGACACTGGCATCAGGCCTGCCCCCTGCTGCTGGTTCCTCCCTCCTGTCCCACGCAGCTCTCTCTGTTGACACCTCTGGCTGTGGAGCGTGTCCAGGGCATTCTGAATGAGAATAAAAAAACAGGATGTGCATTTACTGTACATGGTTATGTCGTATATTCCATTGCATATCAATGTTTTGAGACAAGAGGCATCTTACCTTAAAAACTTTAGACTTGGGTGTCCAGTCTTGCAGTGAGCAGTCTCCAGTCTGAACTGCTGATGATTGGTCATCAACCTTTTCCACCTCCTTTCCTCCTCCTTGCTTCTTAAACAGGCTTTTTAACTACAATACATTACATATATTCCTCATATGAGGCCTGTATATTACCACTTATAGCAAATACAAATAATGAACTTATTCTGGCATGTATATACTATAGATACCTGCTCAGTGACCATCCTCCTCTGTTTGTCCTGCTCTTGACCAACTGGACAAACAGTTTTGTCTTTCTTGCTTTCAAGAGATGCCTTTTCATTTTTACCCTGTGGGAAAAGAAAGCTATCATTTATTATATTCATTGCCATAGGAGGCCATCTTTTGAAGTCCCCTTTTTGTGAAGTTTATTGTTTTTACCAGGTAAAGCTGCCTTAGTGTTTGTAGCCTCTGGACTGCCAGGTTCTTCTCCTGCTGCAGCTGGTTGGCTCTCCTTCTGCTCTCTGAGACCACATAGAAGAAGTTTCAGAGCTCAGCCAGTGAATACAATCAATGGACCATCCTGAGTAGTTTTTCCAAAGCAGGCTCCAACCTTCTAACTGGGCCCTCAGTGAGTCAGTGGTCAGGACATCTGCTGGGTCCCCATCATATTGACTATCTCCAGAGGCCTTTCCCTTTAACTTCACAAGCTGCATCATCGGAGACAGAATAAAGAGAGAAGGAGATATGCTGTAATGTTTCTCAACACACATGGCTCACAGATAAAAATCCATCTATTTGATTCATAGTTAAATGAGACTGTGGGTTTAGGTTATAGCTACTGTACCTTGTGTTCCAGTGCAGAAATCTTTATTTGTGTTTCATTTTTTTCTGCTTCTCTCAGGCTTTCTAGACTTTTCAAAGCATGTTCCCTGTCACAGAAATGATGAAAACTTATTTTATACTCCATTCCATATCTTTCAAACAATTGCCTCATACATTCATCTTCATCTCTGATAGCTTGGTTAGTTTACACACTGATTTATCATGCTATAGATAAAGAAAGCATACTTTCCCCTCATTTCCTTCTCTCTCTCTGCCAGTTGATCCTCCAGCCTTTGAACCTTGCTGCTTTGCAAACACACCTATTAATCATGAAATTTGTAACATACATGAAAAATGCTTCACTCGGTGACATACATGATAACATTAACACCGCTATTTTTCTTTTACCTTGATAAAATGAGGATAAACATATAGCTAAATATGTGGGAGCACAGCTGTGACATAAGATGCAGTGTAAATCTCAGCAGTGTAAATCTCACCTGTCTTCTGGTTGACTGTAGCTCCTGCTGCTGCTCCTCAAACTCACTGTCTCTGGTCTGCAGCATGTCCCATACTTTCTGAAGCTCTGCCTTCACCTGGCTGAGCTCCCCATCAAACTCCTCAAAGGAGACCTTGGGAGATGAACATTATGTACAAAGCTCAGTGGCTGACAAATTAAATTCATCAAGCAGATATTTATGAAATGTTTCAGCACAGGGAAAGAGGAGCTTATCTTTTCATTTTTACCTGGGGAGAATTGTTTTGGCTGCCATTGGAGTCTGAAGGTGTCTGCCATAATACGGAGGATCCTGTAGGTACCTGTAGTGGTATGCTGAATATGAATAGACAGAGAGCAGGATGGAGAAACAGACAGACAAAAGACAGATTTTCATGTTCACTGAAAATGCATTTGAAAATCTCGCCAAGAGCTGGTTTACACTCACCCTATCACTGTCTCTTTGTCTTGAGTTGGCACAGCTTCAACACCTGCAAATACATACAAGGAAGAGTGTCACAGGAGTTTAACGCCCCCTTGTGTTTAGAGTTGAAAATAACAGTTATGCTCCTGAGTTGGATGACTAGTCCAACAGTTATGTTGTAAAGACTGAAAGAAGCCGAATGAGAAAGTACATTTACCTTTGCCTTTACCCTTACATCTAAGAAGCAGTGTCTGACTCCTGCTCCTTTCCAGTTCCAGTTCTTGTTTGCATGCATCAAGCTCAACCCTTAGAAGTGAATCAGATTCCTTCTGTATGGAAAAATGTGTGGTTATATACACAAATCTACAACTTCTTCAACCATTTAGATCCATTTAGTCCCTGTGTCCTAATCCTGAGGCAAAATCACAATAATTAGCTTTCAGGATACAGTACCTTGGCTCTGTGCAGCACTGTCTCCATATTGGCTTTCTGCTGCAGCAGACTCTCAATTTCTTCTCTGAAGAGGAAAAAGTGCATTGTCAAAGAAATTAATTGTTTGTGATTTTGAGTGTAATTGATTAGTTTGTATAGTATGATGTATAGTATATATCCACTCACTTGTCCTTCTGCCCCTCTCTCTGAAGTTTTTCAACCTCAGCTGCCAGTCTCGCAGCTTCCTCTTGGAGCTGAAATTAACAGATTTAGATACATCTTAGAGACACACTAGTTGAACAGTTGAAGTTCAAAGTAATTATTTAAGGGGATGGTAAATAAACAATCTTGCCTTATGTCTGGGGTCCATCTTCTTGAATTTCTCTAGCTCTGCCTGTGTGGAGTGCAGGGTTAAGGCAACCTCCTGCCATTTCTCATTCCAGTGTGAGGCCACAGCTCTTAGCTCCTCCATGGTCTGGACTCTCTCTGCTTCTAGTTTCTGATTCTCCTCCACCTTTAGGTGCAGCTCCTCCTCCTTCTCAAGAACCTCAGACTCCAAACACAGGCAACGATCCTGCAGTTTCTGGTGTTCTAAATCTAGAGCACACCAAGATTCTCTGGGGAAACAGGTGGAGTATTTCAGCGAAGTCTTAGGGAGGGTAATTCTATTACATTTTACATGGTTAAAGAGAGTAAGCTCATCTTCAATAGATTATGAATAATGTTTTTTCATTATCTCACTTGAGCTGACAGCATTTTTCCCTCATCTCTGTTAGCTCGGTTTTTCCACCTTCATTCATTTTGCTCAGCAGTTCCTCTTTTTCTCCTATCAGCTGGGTGCGTTCTGCCTCCAGAGCTGTGATCTGATTAGTGTTGATAAGCTTCTCTGCTGCTAGCTCACGTAGCTGAGTCTGTGGGATCTCCAGTCTCTGCTTGACCATTTCAAGCTCACAAGTCAGCTTTTCATTTACCTGGTTTAAAGACACAACAGGGCTAGTTTCTAACAAAGCAAGCAGCAATGACAGATTGTTGATCTCCCCATGCAGAAAGAATGAAACTTAACAAAGGGAATCAATTGGTTTGTGGCATCAACTATTCAAAGATTCCCACCTCTCTGACAAACATCAATTCTTCCCTCATCAGGACAGTCTCCTGGTCTCGTTTGTTGTTGTGGGACTTAGCCTCAGCCAGCTGGTCATGGAGCTCACACATCTGGTCTGCAAAGCCTTCCCTATCCCGCTGGGCCCTCTCCAGCTGCAACTCCAAGTCCTGGGCCCTCTGGTGCACGTCTACTTTCTCCTATAGAAGATATATGCACAAGACCCTGATCATAATCCCATAACATGACTTGTTGATCTTAGATATCTCAGTCATTATAGATTAAACTCTTCTCAAACTGTTTTAGGCACTATATGATACCTGGATCAGGTGGTTCTTGTCTGACAGAGCCCCAGACAATTTTGCCTTCAGGTCTTCTATATTGTCCTCCAGCCTAAGCACTTGAGTAGACAAGAGGGCTTTTTCCTGGGCAGAAGTAGGAAGACAATTTCCTAGGTTAAAATATATAATATTTAGATAAAGATGTAGTTTTTACTATATGCCAAGCAAGTGGTATGATAAGTACGATAATTTTCTATCCATATAGAATGATGCAATATTGAACCAGAGACAGGCCACTGACCAGACAGGCTTGGCTGACCTTGCTGTTAGCCTCACTCAACTCTTTCTGCACTTCAGTGTGGCCCTGCATGGTTTGGCTAAGCCTCTGTTCCATCTCCTTCACTTGACTCAACAGTGTCCTCTGAGCCTAGGTACCCAGAAATAGAAGGAGAGTGGGCAAACAAATAACTTAACAGCCTAAAGATTTAATCGTGTTATTGATCTAATTTTAATATTATGTTATTTGTCTGCTGTGTTTGCATGTTACCTTTGTTGCAAAACTAGATACTTATTTGATGCATTTGTATTTTACCTAGCTACAAACCAAATTCCCCCCAGTGGGATAATAAAGAATTGAATTGAATTGAAGTGAAGTGAAGTGAAGTGAAGTGAAGTGAAGTGAAGTGAAGTGAAGTGAAGTGAGGTGAATTGAACTGAATTGAAGTGAAGATCTCAAGGTGGAGTAAAATGAAAATGACAATAGTTACATAGGCGGATTAATTGTCATTGGAAAGGTAACAGACAACTGATTTGTGATTGCATGTATGAAGAGTCAACATTGGGAATTTCCTTTTAATGTTGTTAAACAGACCTCTTTAGAAGTCTGGAGTTGCTGGAAGGCATGGCTTCTCTCTTCATCTTGTGTATTTGCCCTTGCCTCAGCCTGTCTCAGAGCCTCTCTCAGCTTCCACAGCTCCCTGTCAGTCTTCTGCTTTTCCTGAATGAAAACCATACACAATAATGGCTAAATGTGGAATAACAGTGGAATAAGTCTGTCAAGCCACATGTTCCATCAGACTTTTGCACACTTGAAGGTTACCTGATAGAATACATTTAACTGTACACACCTGCTGGTAAAAGTCTTCTTGAGTTACAGGTAATGTTCTGCTAAGTGGGTTGGTTGTTCTTTCAAATAAAACAGGTTGGCTACTTCCTCTCCCCAAAGTCGACCTCATTTTTAACATGTCCATCTCCAGCTGTAGAACCCTTGTAAGTGAATTTCAAAACAAAATCTTAGAAAGAGGAACATTTCTATTAAATTGATCATCTGTTCTCAGCTGTCTGTAACAAAAGACAGCTGATGTTTTTGATATTGTTTCCTCATACTTACTTTTCTTGGAGCTCTCCACGCCGTCGACTCTCCTCAAATCGGAATAACTCAGCTGCCTCCTTCTCCTCCTCAAGAGCACTCACTGCGCCTGCCAGCTGCTGTGGAACACATCAGTGTGGGGTGAGGGGGATGCTATGTGCCACCACAATATGAAACCATTTCCCTAAGCAGGAGAACTCAGCCAGAGGGAAGGAGAAGAAATGAAGAAATTGCAGAAAAAGGAGATGTAGTACACTGTGCAGTTAATAATGCTTTCCCAATTTGTGTTCGTTTACCTTATGTTTCATGTCCAGCAGCTGTGCAGTACTTGTGTTGTGGTGCAGCTGTGTGTCTTTGGTCTTCAGCAGGTCTGTCTGGCTGTCTAGACACCAATGAGCCTCCCGCAGCCTTTGCACCAGCTCTGCTCGCCTAAAGCTACTTTCTTCCAAGGCAGCCTGCAATTCAGCCCCTGGTGATGGAGTAAATGATCGTGGAGCACCCTCCGGTGCCAGACGGGACATTGACTGCCATCGCCTCATACCTGGGTCATTCTGTCTGAAGCCACCAGTGCTACCAGATGTGCTGGAACACATATATTTGAATGTTCAAATCGAGGCCAACCAGCATGCAATAAGAACCAAAGAATATTACTGTGTACTTTCTGTAATTAAGCTTCTCACCTAGTGCTGACTTTGGACAGAAACCCTGATCCAGTGACACTTGCCATGCCACACCATGCTGAGGACTAAAATAGAAAAATGCACAACTTAAAAAGAGAATTCATTACACTCTGAGGAGGTGGTTCTACTGAAAAAGCATAACTAGCTCTTACCTGAGCTGTAAAGCGAGATTTGGTGTCCCACATGTCGAGATCCACAAGAGAAAGTGGACTTGTAGGTCTGAATGAGTGTCTAAAGGTCTTGAAGTGTCCTCCTGAATCCCAGTCTTCATTGTTCCTTGTAGGGGAGAGGCTACACGGCTCATTTTCCCACATGTCTGTCCGCTGGCTCTACCAAGGGACAGGGATAGATTTTCACACAAAAGTGGTAGCTCAACGTGTGAGGCTACACTTAGATCATGTGTCTTGGAATTTCCAGTGTTTGGTTGGTAGTCAAAAACAGTTTTTAATAATGCACAACTATAACACTGTTTTCACAATCTGCAGCATCTATTGCTTTTGTGAACAATTATTTTATATTCCTATGTTATACTGTTATCCATATCTAAATATAAGGAGCCCTGATCAAAAATATATTATGGCATGGCAAGAGTAAAAACACTATCATGTACTGACAAAACTATATTAACAGTTAGCCATAGTCTGTCCAGAATGACACTGCCTCTCACTGTACCTTGCTGCAGAATCCCTCTCACATCCCTTGACAATGCTCACTTGCTGTGCTTGTAACCCCCTGAGCTGCTTTGATTGCAACCGATTGGGTGTGCAGCCCTTGAACTAAGTATCCATGGTAACCTCCATACACAGGACGCAATTGGGTGGGTGTGCCATAGTCCAGCACTGCTGAGATAGTCTGTACGTGACCTCACTGGCTCAGTCTGCTGGCCACTGTTTGTTGACATGAGTTGTTAAGAACATCTCTCATACAGTTCAAGCATAACACATCTAGCTCTCCTCTGACAGAGGACAAGCAAAATAGATACTTGGTCTATTTTATCAACAGAGATCGGTGATGAATTGTCAAAAACTATTATATAAGCATGCTATTGCTCTACACCTCAGTTTGAAATACTGCATGCTCCTGACTAAATCCAAAATTATATCTTACTAGAATCATACCATTACTCAAACGCTTCTGCACCTTCCAACTACATTACATTTGTACAAAGTCCACTCTGATTGCTCAAATCGGTAATCATAAGCTTTGCAGAACGCTCAGCATTAGAGAAAATTCAGAAAAACATAGAATGGAGAATATTTTGATTATCAGAATTCATCTAGATTCAGGCTCAAATCACATAATTTCTCTAATTTATCTGATTTCTGTGTGCGGGAAGTATGTCAGGCGCCTGGGGTGGGGTGAGATCTGACATTCTGTTCATGAGCTAAACGTCTGAGCTCTTATTTTGAAATATACCTGGCCATTAATGTCGGAAGTAGTGCGCCATAGCGTTGACGACACACGAAGCTAAGCAGATACAGTTCAAGGGCGCAACTATTTCTACATTGGCATAAAACTTGTCAGTTTACTAATCGTTTGTGCTCTTGGAAAAAGCGTCTACATCGCATTAATTCCGGAAAGGTACGGCACCTAGTTTGTCACTCAAATAAAGCGTTTTGCCTCTTAAAATTAGACAGTGGATAACAGGCCAAAGCTAACGTTAGTTAGCATAACTGTTAGCTAATATCGATCAATTAACGTTAGCAGTGTCCACATTGTCGTAAGGTTAACTTATAGGCTTAATAAATGATTGGGCTTTACAGCAGTAACACAACTAAACAATAACACCCCTCTCTCGATGTTTTGATTATATAGACGGCATGGCTGCAGATTGGTTGGGAAGTTTGGTGTCAATAAACTGTGGGCCAACACTGGGGGTCTATCAAGGAGAGGTATCATCTGTGGACCAGTCCAGCCAGACCATCTCCCTCAGGCAGCCTTTCCACAATGGTGTTAAGTGCCCTGTTCCCGAGGTCACTTTCAGGTAAAGTACAGTGTGCATTTGCTCCCTAATTGTATTTTTGCAGATTGACTGCTAGTATTGCTCTCTGTCAGTGAAATAATATGTCCTGTTATTCTGCAGTGCCATGGACATCAAGGAACTCAAGATTTTGGACATTCGGAATGGCAGTGCTGGGAACAGCTTTTCTGCTTCTATGAAGGTAAGCACTGCTCCGGTTGCAGTCCCAAGGGGTGACCCCAGGTCGCAGGAGAAAATGAATTCTCCACAGCACTGCTCTAAAAGTTATGGAGACCGTCATCTGGATGTGCCTGGTCAACCTAAGGGATTTCGTCGAAGACATAACTCCTGTAAGTGTCAGTGCAGTTGATTCATCTATACCAAATATTATTACTCCTGATTATTTTGGTCAAGAGCTTTACAATATTTTATTGTCTCATCAGGGTCATCTAGTAGTCGAGGGGCAAACCAGGTCACTCCGAAGAAAAATGGGGTGAAGAATGGTGGTAGCCAAATGAAGCACAGAGATGACGAATGTTTTGGGGATGGTGTAGATGATGGGCTGGATACAGACTTTGATTTTGAAGGGAACCTGGCTCTCTTTGACAAAGCAGCTGTTTTCTCAGAGATTGATACATCTGAGCGCCGTGGTAATGGTGCAAGGTCACGTGGTACACCACAAGAGCAGACCCCCTCACGTTACCGTCATGATGAAAACATCTTGGAGGCCAAACCCATTGTATACAGACAGATTACTGTACCACAGCCTGGGGCCAAAGAATACTGCACTGGTAAGTATGACACATATTAACCTATAGTCATGAACCAAATAGTACTGAGCACATGAAGTAAAATATTACATCCCTATTTCCATGCTTGATTCCATACAGACTCCGGGCTTGTTGTACCCAGTATTTCCTATGAACTACACAAGCGTCTGTTGTTGGTCGCGGAGCGTCATGGTCTGTCCCTGGAGAGGAGGCTAGAAATGACAGGGGTGTGTGCCAGTCAGATGGCGCTGACATTGCTGGGTGGGCCCAACAGGTAAGCATGTAGCCACGGTTTGTATGCACAGCTTAAATCATCATATAGTCTAAGCTAAATGACAGAAAATAAAGACATGGTGTATTTACTTAGTGTCTTTATCATGATCTTTCCAGACTCACCCCCAAAAATGTACACCAGCGTCCCACAGTGGCCCTGCTGTGTGGCCCTCATGTTCAGGGGGCTCAGGGCATCAGCTGTGGGCGTCACCTGGCCAATCATGAAGTGGAGGTCATCCTGTTTCTGCCAAATTTTGTCAAGATGCTTGACTCAGTCACCAGTGAACTCACACTCTTCAGCAAGACTGGGGGCAAACAAGTGTCAAGCATCAAAGGTAGCTATATATTGTAATGATTCTTTGCTCTAGTTGAAGGCTAGCTGTGATTCTGACTGTCTTTGCAGAGGGCTTAATGATTTATATACTTGATGTCATGTCTCACTCCATAGACCTTCCAGACACCCCAGTGGACCTAATCATTAACTGCCTGGACTGCCATGAGAACACATTCCTGATGGATCAGCCTTGGTACAGAGCAGCTGCAGACTGGGCTAACCAGAACCGAGCACCTGTGCTTAGCATAGACCCTCCTGTGAGTGGACAAGGGCAGGCAGTTGAGGCCAAGTGGTCCCTCTCTCTTTGCCTCCCCCTTCCCCTGGCTGAGGGGGCTGGCAGGGTTTACCTCTGTGACATAGGGGTTCCTCGACAGGTGTTCCAGGAAGTGGGGATCAAATACCATTCTCCTTTTGGGTGCAAATTTGTCATCCCCTTGCACTCTGCATAATGGGACTAATGGTAAACAAGACAGCGAAATTTTCACCATTCATGACCATGTGGGTTTTGGGGCCTTATGTTCCAGAGTTTCAAGTGTTTTACTGTTCATCCATTTTATTCCTAAAGTAGCTGCATGTGTTTGGGATTTTTCCCTGATACTTTAGGGCTATTGTTTGGTGCATCAGTTGTATAAGGACTTAAGTGCATATGGATGGAATGAAAGAGCATTCAGTTACTTTTTATTGTTTTTCTTTCACATGCTTCAGTAGTTACATCGATACCATTGTATTCACATAATTACATGACATGATATTGTCGAAGGAATGTAGAAGATGGATAATTGCCAATTGCAGAGAAATAGTTTAGCACAGTATTTAGCACATTAACTGTTCTGACTTGCCAATGCCAAATTTCTGAATCTTACCATTAGGTTATTGCAATGCAATCTGTGGCATGCACAGTCGGTGAACCACCATGTAATACATGTTAATACAATGTTACTAAATTAATTAATTATTAATTCTGGGTCAGAACACAGAAATCCAACTTAGAGGTGTTATTGCCTATGTTGCTGGCTTTGCTTATGTTCTGCTATACTTCACAGCACTCTGATAAAGCTGTCAGGCAGTTTATTGGGATAGCTATTATTTTTGTTGTATAGTAATATTTACCTGGAATTCCATCCTTGACATCTAAAATAAGCATCATATATTTGATATTTATATAAATATGCCATGTTTACAAACTAAACCGATGTTGTATGGGGCAGCTATTTGAGAGAATCCTCTCCACATATCACCAGATTTGTTTTTCCATGATAAGTTAGACTGGGATCATAGTGGCTTTATTAAGATTACATATACTGCAAACCGTCTAGCATCTAATTGGTGGTATAAAAAAAAAAAAAAAAAAGATTACAAATGTAATTTTGGTACCAAGGTATCATATTAAGTTTCAAAATGTGAATAATATGTCATTTCCACGCTAAATCTTCTAGGTTAGAAGGGTAACTGCCTTTGTGGTGAATGTTGTATCAGTTGATAATCAAAGAATCAATAACAAGCGTTTTCCAAAGGATAAATGCTCTTTTATGCAGGACTCATTCCCTTGATGTGAGTCTTGATGAACACAAGAAAAAAGACAAGATGCCCTGCACTGAGGAGTATCCTCTCCTCTGAACAAATTTGACTGGGTCTTTCTGATGAGAAATTGTCAATTGTTGGTTTTTGAGTTTCCTCCCACTCACTGACATTGTAGTGTATGTATGCTTGTGAATGTGATCAGGACTGATAATGACCATGAATCTGAACTGCTGGTAATGGAGGAGCTGATTGTTTTGTGCTGCTTTTTGTCACTTTCACAGAGGGATTGTAGGTGTCTTTATAATTCCATCTCCAATACTACATCTTTTTTGCCCAGGAACTTTACTCTGCTGGTCCTTTTAGAAGACCACAGTAGGTTAAAATTTCATTGCTTCTACAAATCTAAGGCAATAACATAAGTTTACCTGTCTATTGGAAACATTCCACACACATCAGCCAATCCTGATTTGAAAGCACTTGTATTATGGTGGTTAGTGTAGCCAATGAAGTCAAACAATCAAAACTTCTATAGATTACAAGTCAAGTAATCTTTGGTGCACTATGTGGCATTATTAACACTTGAACTATTCAAATGTAGTAGCTCACGGGTTTTGGATGAAATTGTCATGTATCTTGCACACTAGCCTGCACGCAGTTCATGCACTGATTATGTGTTTCCTTGGATAAAGCTGCTGCCCTATTTCAAACATTCCACTTGCATGATGTGCAAATCACATCTGTTGAGACAAGTCTGACTTGAAAAGGTCAGAAAGTGTTACTGAATATGGCATGAGTGCTTTGTTTCGCCCTCGCCGCCAGGGGGCCGTGAAACCACATCTTTTGGTGGATCTTCACCTTTTCCGTTATTCTGCTGCAATGGCAGCCTTTTGTGTTTTGATGTCAATATAACGAATTCCTTTACGAAATGTGAAGTCAGAGATCATTTAGTGGGAAGCATACTCGTACGGAAGTAAAGCAGTATATGCTTGACAATTGATTTGTTTACACGCTCTAAACGCAGATCCGCAGCTGTTAAAGTACAGTACATTACAGTACAGTTCACTCTTGCAAAATACAATGCTCCTTTGTCAAGTCTGCAAATTAAAACTATTTTTCGCCACTATTTTTCGACTTTGTTAATATGTCCGAAGAGTTTACAGGAATTCCTCGTCATTGATCAAATTCGTCTACCTACTTGCCTGAAATAGATAGAATGGAATTTTTCACTTGACCAGTTTATCATCAACGCGCATGTGCAATGCGAAATCAAGGTGGGGCAAAACTTGAATGTTTCTGATCGGGAAAAGGAGTGGAGCTGGCCCTAGTAGTCTCAAAATAGTATAATACGCTTTTCTGAATGCAACTTTACGCACCAGTGCAGTTTTTAGTAATAGTTGTACTAATCTCGCACTGCTGTGCTTTTCCTTCTGTATAGAGAGTCCAACACGTCTGCAGTGATGGATAGATGAAATACGGGACGAATGTTTTCTATTGCTTTCACCAGTTTGACAACAGACGCACAAAGATCAATGTTCGCTGTGTTTTTTTATTGACGATTTTTCTGAAGTGTGAAAGTTGCACGTCACTGTAGACACATTTCACTTCCGCTTGTTTGTGTGTTTGCAACTTGAAATCAACGATCGCTTTTATTTCGTGAATGGGATTGTGCCTGGTGTGCTCAGATGAAACCGGACCTCGGACAGTAGCTGAATCACCTGTTAGTTGCTTAAATCACTCCGTTGTCCGCAACCAGGGGCATCCACAGGTAAGAACTATAAGTTGAGTTGGAGCCTGGGTCGTAGGTAAGCATCCTAGAGGGAAGCTAGAGGCGGTATACTATCACATTAATACTGTTATGCACTTACGTACTAAAGCAGGAGTAAGTCAGAAGTTACGAAAATTCACTGGTATTTTGGGCGGCTGTATGCCTACGTGTGTGTGTGTGTGTGTGTGTGTGTGTGTGTGTGTGTGTGTGTGTGTGTGTGAGAGAGAGAGAACTTCATTGACTCGTCATTAAGTAAAATGCCATCTTGATCTCTTAATAGTCCCCCCATCCATTCAGCCACTTCCTCTGGCTCCTGGGGTGCTGCAGACCCACCAAACAGCTTCTCACCCAAGCCATAGCTCTGCCACACAGAATAGATGATGCCTTATCCTGTAGACTTAGGGGATATGCTTAGATAGAGACGCTGCTTCTGAACCGACTCTTGAATGTGTCACACAATCTGTGGTCTTTGTCTCTTGGTTATTTGAAGTTGTTAGTGGGATGATGAAGCGGGCATGAATTATAGAAATGAGGGACTAGCAGAGAGGTGTTCAGTGGATGGTAATTCCCCTCAGTAAACAAAAAACAATTGAAAGCAGTATTTGTAGCAGAGAGAAACTTTATGGGTCAATGTTGGGGTGATGTCCCTCTGGCCAAAGCAGAAATTCCCTCATAGGTCAGTAACTTTCTGAGAAACACTAAAGCCAGCCTGGTAGAGCCATAGGGCTTTATAGAGGGTTCTTCTTTTATTTTGCCAGAAAACTGTAATGAAGGAAATAGCTGGCATGACAAGAAACAGTGAACTCATGAAACCACACCAAAGCATAACTGTTACCCTGTAATGTATCATGCATGGCTGCATCAGTAGAGCTGCATCTCACTGCAATGCGCACATAGCACTATAGCAGGGCAGGTTTTCACACACACACTGTCCACTATGAGCGGTGATAATGCAATTTAATAATTATATCCACCGCTGATAAACCACCGGGATGTCAGCTTGTCTTGTATTGGCTTTTTGTTGTTGTTGGGCCCTCAATGTCAAGGCCTCCATTGTGCGGTTTGACTGTGGTTAGCAATAAAATTCTATAAAATGACTGGATGTCTATAAACCTATGCCGGTTTAGGAGGGATTTTCCCATAACTAACAACCATTGATTCTCTCTTCCTGTTACTTTGAAAAGGACCTTGTTTGGCAATGTTAATCTTTGTGTTTAGCTATGAGCCTGGGCTTATATTTACCCTTTCAAAACAGTGTGTTTTGTTAAGTGTTTATCTAGTAATTTGCATTCTTGCCCATATTACAGAGCCTGCTGCTCAATAAAGTGGTACTATGCTGGCTCATATATTACTTTACACACACTTCCTCTCCTGGATACTACAGACAAACATTACAGTGAGTGGTGCTACCCCAGAGTCCAGCTGTTGTCCCTGAGGCAAAGTTGATTTCCTCCTCTGTGACTCCACAAGAACATCTGCAGGCTTTCAGGCCCAGCTGGATGAGCTTTTGGCATTCTCTCTCTCTTTTGCTCTCGTGTCTACTCTCTCACAAGTGTGTGTTGGTTTGGTGTCTGTGCCCTTCTCTCCCTCTCTGCTGCTTGGCCCTGACACCCTGCTGCTGTAATAGTGATGATAACAGGGCAGCGGCATCAAAGCAGCACAGAGCACCCTCATTCTGGAGGGTCAGAATGAGAGGCGGGCTACTCAGGCCCCCTGCAGTGCATGAGGGAGGGATGCAGAAGCACACAGCTCCTAATTACATAGATATGGTGCTTATGGGGCTGTTTGTGCATGCCCACACCACCCCCAGGTCCACAGTAGTTAGCCTATTGGCCTACTCTACAGCTATAACTAATACTATCTAATATCTAACGAGGATTAGTCTGTTTTTGTCTGAAGGAACAACATTTGACAAACTGATAGGTGATGTTGTTTTTGAGGGATACATAGATTACTTTGAGAATCTGTCCACAGGACTTGTGACCCACATTGCAAAGATGACTATCTCTCAGCAGCCTTACCTGCAACAGCTAACAGGAAGAATATTTTCACCACAAGTTTTCTCTGCAGACAGATGAGGGAGTGGCAGATTTTAACAAGGCCAAAGGAGGTATTTCTACATGCCTGTCTTGTCTTGCTTCATACAATCCGGCTAGCACTGATATGTACAGTTTAGGCTAGACTAACTTGCACAAGAGTCAGATGTTGATCAACCGGTTTGCTTTGAACAATAGGATGACTATGGCTGTCGGAAAAGAGAATGCAGATTGAAATTTCTAGATTCCTATGTTCATATTTGTCATGTTGGTATGATATAGTACCTCTGGGTTTACTGATCAGTGATTCAGTTTTAAGTATGCATTCTTGCTCTTCATTGCAGTGCATATCATGGCTCCATTCATGTCTGATCTATCAGTGAATTTGCTGGTTTCCTGTTTCTGCCGTAGCTTTTGGCTGATGTCACACCTAGCTTGTCCTGTAGCAAACAGCATCTTTCATTTTGATGTACTGATTTACCACTTGCAACCACATTGTGTGTTACACAATTTTTAAATTTTTGCTAACATATAAGTTAAGTTATTTCAGTCTATGTTTAAAGAGGAACTAAATTGTAAATTTATTCAAGACACCAGCAGAAGCAGCAGAAAGCACTTGATTTGACTGCAGTATAAAAAGTTAACAGGGATTCAGATCGCCAAATCAGTGAACTAGAAGCAGTGCTACTCACTGGGTAGACTGATGATGATGGACTTCTCAATGAGACAGGGGTCAGTAGAAACCAGACAGACTCTCAAAGACAGCCTTGTCTGCTTCCTGAAAAGAGCAAGCTGTGGTTCCATGCAGAGCCCTATGGGAATGGCAAAAACCCTTATCTGTTATGTGACACCATGACAGGCTGAGTTCTGTCCCATTCAAGCAGCCGCTGGTGGCCTGCCACTGGGATGCATTCACTTTCCCAAAAGAGAGGAATTAAAAAGTGTTCTTGTGCCAGCCTTGGCCCAGTTGATCCATTCCTCATATGATGAGATCACTTACTGCCTCACCAAGGACTTTGCCCAGACATATCCTGTTGCTTGGTCCAACAAATTGAGATAGCTTTGTTATCATTAAAACATCATATGATTTACTGCTTCATGTTATAGCTCATACTGAGATGGACCAATATCACCTAGGAGATTTCCTATCTCAATAGGTTAAGTTTGTTTTCCTGATTGCTTTCTGCAGAGTGTATTAAGTGTCAAGGAGGAAAGTATGGAGAAAACTCTTTGGATGAGCAGAGGCAAGGGGGAGTGTCAATGCAGGGTCGATAGGCATGGTGGTTGTGTCCAGTGAGTGTCTGTCGATACAGGGAGACGGCTGCAATATTCCACAGGGGAAGTGTTGAAATGCTTTTTTGACTCAGATATAATTGGTATATGTGAGGACGTTGCTTACATTTGAATGTGTCACCTAAACCTCATAGATTACACATGTGAATGTATGCAGCTGTCGTAATGATTGAGGAAGAATGAGCTTTTAAGGGGAAGTGTTCAGAGAGTGATATATATTGGATTATTCCAAGTCTGGGCTCTCATACAGGAAATGCATTGCATAGTAATGGCCTCTATGACATGGTGGGAGGAAGTGACCTTATGTGGCAGAATATCAGAGCCAGGACTGTCCCTGAGCTCTGACCGCTGACTTCCACCACCTCTCCTTGGGAACTGACACAGGGAGAGAGGAAGTGGGTGGGGG